>CM076569.1:74779977-75075286 GCA_034641835.2 Pinus albicaulis | reverse complement strand
ATGCAATGCATCATATTCAGTTTATTATGAGATAACAAAATATTACTCCACACTCACCCAATTAATAAACCATTTAAAATAAATTTTTGATTATTTTACCATAAATTCAATTAAAACTTAAAAAAATAAAAATAAAAATGTTAATTTTTTTATAAGATAACATAATATTACTCAATCGCTCACACAATTGATAAACCATTTAGAATAATAGTTTGGTCTATTAACAAAAAATCAATTTAAACTTAAAAATTGTGAAATTTTAAACTCTTAAATATCTTAAAAAATTATAAAAAACACTAAATATACTTATATATATATATAAATAAATAAATAAATAAATAAATAAATAAAAAATAAAAAATAAAAAAATACAATTTAAATAAATAATAAAACATTTTGAGAGTGCAAGCTTCTGTGATCCATAACATTTTAATTATAAATCTTCCGGGAAATCACATAATAAATTTAGGAATTGACGATGATGAACTATAGTTGGCAGTTCGAAATGCGTCAATTCCTAAATTTCTTATGTGATTTCCTAGAAAATTTATAATTAAAATAAAACAGTTTATTCATTAACAAAAATTCAATTAAAACTAAAAAAAAAAAGAAATTGTAATCTCTTAAAAGTTTATAAAAACACTAAATTCATTTTTATATTTTAAAAAGATAGGATTTAAATAAATAATAAAACATTACAGCTTTATAAAAATTAAAAATTATATATATTTTACTAATTCAATGTACAAACCAAAACCATCTCCAGACCATCTCCACAGTCAACCACGCGATTCAGCCTAGGGTTTATCCCACTAAGCGACGTCCAAGGAATCACGTCATGTTTATATTGTCTAGTAGGCCACACTTGTGGTTGAATTATAATTTTAAAGGAAGTAATGTTGGCTGTCACATGGGGTTGAAAATAAATAGTTTTTTAATCTGTTAATGGTGGTTATATAGGTTCACGGTTGGATTTTGGCAGGTCAATTATCTAATTATGGATATATACAATCCCGCTTATTTAATTTCCATGAGCAAACTATTTATTTGTTGTCATCACATGGAACAGTACATTGATAAACACCGACTGAGGACCTATCCTTTCATTACAAGCTAACTAAAATACAAAATTATTTTGCTAAATTCCAATGAAAAGCAGAAAACATCACCTCACTAAACCAACCCCCATCTGCATATAAAAGTTGTCAATATGCTGTCCCCCAATAGACGGAATACGATGCACAGCCTCAGTTGACAGCTATCATTGCTTCCTTCAAAATATAATTCAACCACAACGCTGGCATCCCAGGCAAAGAAGACTATTAATGGACTTTTTCCTAAAAGCAAATTAATAAATTGTATAATGTATAATCTGGATTCGAATTTAGGATGTAGAGATGCCGATGAGAACAATGGGCTTGGAAAATCGTGAAAATAGGTGTGAAATAAGATATTTGATCGGATAATTACAAAGAGGTGGAAAAGTGGTGGGAACTCAGGTTGAAAAGGAACATAATTGATGTAGTTGGGTGTTCAAATATTTCCATGTCGCACTATGAAATTCACAGAGAAGATGATAATGAGCCGAGTCGTAGGCTAGACAATGTGTAATGTAAAGTTTTTGGAGATTATTTCGAATCGTTGGAAATGGAGTTATTTTTAGTGCAATTTTTTAGAGTTTTAGGTGTCGGAAGGTGAAAAAAATTGAGGTAAAATCTTGATTTTTGTTATTTAAACTGGTTTTTTGAATGTAAATATGGATTCAGTACCTTAGAAAATCTCTAGGCACTTCGATTGTGCAAGGTTACCCATCTAACTTCTATTTTCAATAAATTCCTACCGGAATTTAGAGAAATTAAGGCGGAAAAAACTACCGTAAAAGCCTTCAAAAAGTCGCACTATAGACTACTCGGTTGGAAATTAATTCCAACTGCGGGCAGAGCAGAAGGACACTACAGCGGAATTTTTGTTTGTTTCTGCACTCCACAAAAACACCTGCAAGTCCAAAATTCTATTCATGGTCGTAGCCCTTTGCAGCAAAGAAAACTCTGTGGTTTTAAACCACGCAACCCAGCGTTCAAGCTTCTGCAACTCCGCCATTAAAAATTCACCAACCTTCGTTTGTATTTACCGCACATTTCATTTGATTTGAATGCACTCCACATCAAACAACCAAACAAACAATCAACGCACGATCACACAGATTGAATTTGACGTAACCGGAGCCTAAAATGGACGCGATAAGTTTTATGAAACGTTTTGAAATCACCTTGAAGTCCACCATGTTGGAAATATTGTCATTGATGGCAAAGGAGGCAACAGAGGCAGAGACAGACAAAGGACAGCAGTAGAGGCAAAAGGGAAGACAACAGGTCTTTACAGGGAGCATGAGAAGAACAGAGGGAGAGTCTATTTACAGAGACAGCACAAAGGAGACAGCATAGATGGCAACTGTTGAAATAAAATGGTCAAGCAACAGAGGCAGAACTAGAGGAGGCAGAGCCTGTGTAGAGATCATGAACGAAGGTGAACCGGGGCGAAGGACTATTATACAGTGAAGGGAAGCACAAAGGAATGAAGCAGTAAAACACAGTAGTTGGACTAGTATGCCTATACGCCTTGATGGCTCAGCGAAATTGCCGAAGTTGCGTGCTATAAAATAGACCCTGTATGAGCCATTTAGTTAGACTGGTTGCTAATCACGACCTGTGACAATACCTTTGAGCAACTATGACCTTGAATTAACCTTCGATCCAAGAGAAACGAAGCAGAGGAACATTATGTTGAAATGTGTGTAGACAGGGTAAGTTATCATGGAGGATTCATATTCAGAGTTTGGGTGTAGCCTGCAAGCACATACTATAGCGGGAAGCGCACAAGCATGAATTAAAGGGCCGTGGCACAATTGAGGAATGGAACAAAGAAATGGTAGTGATGAAGAACTGGCGCACAATCGTGGAAAAAGGTTAACACAGGAAGAGTAGAATTGTAAGCGAAAGGGATAGAGGAACCCTGAGGGAAAAGGAGAAGAACCACGAGCGCTGTGAACAGTTACAGTGGGTTTGTGAAACCAAACCCACCCATATCGCACCACCTTTATACGGAATTAAAACCACTCCAAATCAACGCGATATATGCTAGGCGCTGACACGTGGCCTTAAGCGGGTTGGAGAAACTGCCCCATCGCTCCCTCATCGTGAGATAACTATTGGCGATGGGATGAGCGTGATATAACCGTGCGTTGTCCGATCTGGAGGCTGGTTCATCGAACGATGATCGCACTCAAAATAGCACGGAAGATAACTCAAGGTACAGGCAATTACAATTAGTGAAAATTCGCTATTGTATGTGTGGGACCCATGAATCACCCCGCGATATGAAATGCAATATTAATGTTATAAACCATAGTTGGGTGCTATAGGTGCTGATGTATATGTTTAAAGGCGTTGGGCTTCTTTTTGTATTAAAGTGCTAAGGTTTGAATTATGATCGTGGTCTGAATCTTTGTATTAAAGAAAGGCTCCAATTGTATGTAGAGCGCTTTATAAAGGAGAGCCAGGATTATAATATAAGATATATATATATATATATATATATATATATATATATGGTTTGCGTGCATTGGTTTATTGGTGAGATAAACTTATAAAACAGACATATATATATATATATATATAGTAGATACACAACTACAGTGAGCTTGGAGAATATGTACAGAGGTAAAAAGAGACTGCAGAATTGAAGAGGTATGCAGCGAAGGGATTTAGAGTTGCAGTAAACAGAGGTATGCAGGAAAGTTGCATGACAGCAATAGAAAGGACAAAACCAGCAAGCCAAGGGTTGAGTGAAGTTTATATATAGTAACTGAAAATGTAAATGTTTTAATTGTTTTATATTGTTTGTGATGCAAAGGCAAGTATCCGAAGGAAAAGAAAAATCCCACTATAAACTTGAAATTAATATATATTGCTATATTTTTCTGAATGAGTGAAAAAAAGAGATGAGGAGACATAAGGCAAAGAAACATGGTTGTCCAGTTCGAATTCCCAGTAGAATGCAAATAGCCATGAAGACTATTTTGTATAAAACAGGTAATATCCAAGGAGAGTATGTTATGAAAAACAGGGTGAGAGAAGAAGAGAGTGTGCAGCAGAATTGAAGAGAGTTGAAGAAAATAAGAAAGCTGCAAGAGGTTAGAGAATGAAGTAAGAGATGCAAAAATGAAGCAGTAAGGCAGAGGAGAAGGAGGAGTTGATAGAGAATCCGAGAAGATGCTAAGATGATGCAGGGCAGATATGAAGACTGATGGACAGCAGAAGAGAAGGTACAGAACAGAGTTGATATCCAAGGTAAATCAGCGAATGTTTTCTTTTGAAAGAGTGAGGAAGTTGGAGCTTCCCTATCAAGTTGTAGCTTGATAGATGTCAGTTGTAGCTGACTGAGGTTGGAGCCTCCTGTAGGTTGGTGCCTACAGAAAATTGATGGGAGTTGGAGCTTCCTTGCAACTTGTAGCTTGCAGAATTGAGGTAGGAGCCTCCTGTAGGTTGGTGCCTATAGAAAATCAGTTGGAGAGGGAGTTGGAGCTTGCATCACAACAATAATAAGATGTGGTTTTCTCCCTTTATGGGTTTCCACTTATATCTGGTGTCCCTGTGCATGATGTTTATGTGTTGATATGGTTTATATCATCTGCTTAATACTAGCTGTTGTTAATTTACACTAATAATTGCTGCTCACATTCTATGACTACTCACATATTAAGTTGAACATGAAATGAAGGTGTAGATAAGTTTTAATAAAAGTTTTAAAAGTCCATGTATGTGTTAAACTGATTCACCCCCCCCCGCCCCCGCCCCCTCTCAGTTTAACTAAGGGTTCAACAATTGGTATCAAAGCAGGTTCCTTTGGTGTAAGCTTAAAGGCTTGAAGGAGATCTGGTTGAGTCATGGACTATCAAAATGTATTTGTGTTAAATACAACAAACTTTCTTGAATGGAGAGATAAAGTTAAAACGGGATTATTGGCTTATGAACCTGAGGTATGGAAGCTTGTATGTGATGGTCACTGCAAAGACTCCCCCACGGTGAAATAACAACAGAGGAATGCCAAGGCAAAATGTGTGATATATAACAATCTTCATAACAAGGATCTTGAGTTAATAATGGATTTAACCTCTGCAAAGGAAATCTGGGATAGATTGCATTTCATGCATGGAGTAGACACTGAGGATTGCATTGTCAAGAAGGAGAAGAAAATTAAGAAGAAGAAAAATTCATGTCAAAAGGAAAATGTTCAATCACATGAGGTACTTGCTAGTGTGAATGGTAGTAAGAACCATGAAGAGATTGTAGCTGAAGAAACATCCAAACTTGACACAGCTTTGACTGAAATAGAAAGATTGAAGAATGAAAACAAAGACTTGAAGACATTGGTGCAAATATGTGATGAAAAAGAATTTGAAGATAAGAAAGAAATTATTGGCTTAAAGACATAGCTTGACGAAGCAAAGAAGACACTCTGCTGCAACAAATGAGAGAGAAAAGTCTAGAATGTGAAAAATTGGAAGAATAAGTAGTGAGCCTGAGAAAGAAATTAGAAAAGGCCCAAACAGATTTATTAATGAATACTCCTCAAATGAAAAGCTCTGGACAGTTGGACCAAATTCTAAATGCTCAAAGGTCACCTCTCATAAAGGCTGGAATAGGATATGAAGGTGAAACCAGTAAGTCCAAGGTTGAAGATAATAGGAATGTCATTTTCGTAAAGGTTGTAAAAGACAGTGAAGCAGCTCAGCAAATTCCCACAAAAGAAGAAGACAACAAGAACAAGATTTGTAAAGAAACAAACAGAATCAAGCATCATCATGAAAAAATAGAGAATGAGAGGATGAAACAGTTAGCTGAAAAAGGCTCTCACACTCCTAAATTTGAATTGAACAAATTTGGAAGATGTCAAAGAAGGTTCTTTCCTCCTATGGAAAGTATTACTTGTTTTTCTTGCCACAAACTTGGACATACTACAGCATATTGTAAGACAAAGCAAATCCATTCCAACTAGCAAAGGATGCAGAAAATGAAAAGAACCCCTCAAGCAAGCAACTAGAAAAGACAATCTGTCACCCGGTACACAAATTATTTCCATGGATATTGTTATGCATGCAATAATTTTGGACATAAATCTGTTGATTGTAAATTGTGTTCAAAAAGGGGAATGAAATATTATACATCAGCTCAAACATACCTTGGAAAAATAAGATGTTATGTATGCCTCAAGCTTGGTCACAAAGCAAAAGACTGTAAGCTGCCATATACATTCACGAACTCTAGACAGAGGATGGAATCAAAACTGATCAATCAAAACTATGAATCGAAAAGAAGAGCAGACATTATGATGAAACCCAATAAAGTATGGAAGGAAAAGAGAAAGGGGGGGCCTATTATCTCAATAACATAATGAAAACATCATAGTCGCAGGGGGAGCTACTCTAGAAAACAAAGAAAACATCCAATCAGTGATAAATTTTGAAGCAACATCCCAGGGGGTGAGCAGTTCATAAATAGTCCCCTCAAAAGTAGTCTAAGAAGAGCTCCTTGCAATGAGGACAGCTATAAGATTAGGAATGCACAGGACAATTTTTCTCCAACAGAGAACTATAGAGGAAGAAGAACACCCGAAGCACACAATAGCCAATAGGTTGATGGAAGGAGAGAAAGCAGCAAGAAGCCTTGGGAGTAGAGAGAACATCAGCCATGAACAGCTAAGAAGACATCAGCACATTAAGTGATGATCAGACTGTGCATCACACTGCTAAAATTATCAATGAATCACATTAAGAAGAATGAGTAAGAAAAGAGTCTATTATCTTTATGTCAGTACGTCATTCATCTATGAAAAGTCACCTTGGAGGAATGAAGTCAAATAAGTGACAAATCTCTGAGTAATCAGCCCATGACACTAGAAAATTTGGCAGAATTTCCGACGACCAATTCCTCGCTATTCCGACACATAGTCGTCGCAAGAGCGACAATTCAAGGACGGGCAAAACGTGGTTTTCCATACCGTCGCAATTCCGACGTACTTAAAAAGTGTTGCACTATCGACACTTTTTCCGTCGCTTCCAAACAAGTGTCGCTCTTCCAACGTTTCCCAAACCGTCGCGCTTCTGACGTTTGTAAACTGTCGCACTTCCGACGAAATGTGGTCCGACGTTTTGAACGTCGCTCTTCCGACGTTTGTAAACTGTCGCAATTCCAACGAAATGTGGTCCGACGTTTTGAACGTCGCTTTTTTGACATTTGTAAACTGTCACAATTCCGACGCAATGTGGTCCGACGTTTTGGACGTCGCTCTTCCGATGTTTGTAAACTGTCGCAATTCTAATGAAATGTGGTCCGACGTTTGTAAACTGTCGCAATTCTAACGAAATGTGGTTCGACATTTGAACGTCGCTCGTCCGACATTTTTATACTGTCGCTCTTCCGAAATTTTTAATCTGTCACAATTTCGACGCTTACAAGGCATCGGTATACCGACGGCGGGTTCAATTTAAAAAAAAAAATGAAACTTTAAAAGAGGAAAACGTTGTTTTGAATATATTATATGAAGTAAAACAGTCCATGAAGTCATTACATTTTCACATCTGAAGATTAGATCCCAAATATCCATCCAGAAAAGTGGAAGTCCCACCCCAGACAATGATAGAAAAATACCCCATGTCACATACAGGGACATGATATAAAACCCAGTAACGGTCCACATGGAGATTATCGACAATCTCAGAAAGCATCCAAATATGCCCGAGGCATCTATAAGAAAGTGAAATAGCAGTATGTAGAATAGTAAAGCAACAGATAGAGTACCGACGTCCATTGTTCCAAATACAAATCAAAGTACCCAAAATCCTTGAACAGAGAAAAACACTAATCATGTGAGGAGTGTGATATGTCCAAAATATAAAAAGACCATCATACCATATCAATAAACCAGTAACATAGACCAACATCACTAGTTTTGAAGGCAGAGTGATAAACATTAATCATTTTTTTTTCACAAGAGAAAAAACGTTGTTTTGAATATATTATATGAAGTAAAACAGTCCATGAAGTCATTACATTTTCACATCTGAAGATTGGAACCCAAATATCCATCCGGAAAAGTGGAAGTCCCACCCCAGACAGTGATAGAAAAATACCCCATGTCACATACAGGGACTTGATATAAAACCCAGTAACGGTCCACATGGAGATTATCGACAAATCTGAGAAAGCATCCAAATATGCCCGAGGCATCTGTAAGAAAGTGAAATAGCAGTATGTAGAATAGTAAAACAACAGATAGAGTACCAACGTCCATTGTTCCAAATACAAATAAAAGTACCTAAAATCCTTGAACAGAGAAAAACGCTAATCATGTGAGGAGTGTGATATGTCCAAAATATAAAAAGACCATCAGACCATATCAATAAACCAGTAACATAGACCAGCATCGCTAGTTTGAAGGCAGAGTGATAAACATTAATCATTTTTTTTTCACAAGAGAAAAAACATTGTTTTGAATATATTATATGAAGCAAAAAAGTCCATGAAGTCATTACATTTTCACATCTGAAGATTGGAACTCAAATATCCATCCAGAAAAGTGGAAGTCCCACCCCAGACAGTGATAGAAAAATACCCCATGTCACATACAGGGACTTGATATAAAACCCAGTAACGGTCCACATGGAAATTATCGACAAATCTGAGAAAGCATCCAAATATGCCCGAGGCATCTATAAGAAAGTGAAATAGAGTATGTAGAATAGTAAAACAACAGATAGAGTACCGACGTCCATTGTTCTAAATACAAATTAAAGTACCCAAAATCCTTGAATAGAGAAAAACGCTAATCATGTGAGGAGTGTGATATGTCCAAAATATAAAAAGACCATCAGACCATATCAATAAACCAGCAACATAGACCAACATCGCTAGTTTTGAAGGCAGAGCGATAAACATTAATCATTTTTTTTTCACAAGAGAAAAAATGTTGTTTTGAATATATTATATGAAGTAAAACAGTCCATGAAGTCATTACATTTTCACATCTGAAGATTGGAACCCAAAAATCCATCCAGAAAAGTGGAAGTCCCACCCCAGACAATGATAGAAAAATACCCGATGTCACATACAGGGACATGATATAAAACCCAGTAACAGTCCACATGGAGATTATCGACAAATCTGAGAAAGCATCCAAATATGCCCGAGGCATCTATAAGAAAGTGAAATAGCAGTATGTAGAATAGTAAAGCAACAAATAGAGTATCAACATCCATTGTTCCAAATACAAATAAAGTACCCAAAATCCTTGAACAAAGAAAAACGCTAATCATGTGAGGAGTGTGATATGTCCAAAATATAAAAAGACCATCAGACCATATCAATAAACCAGCATCGCTAGTTTTGAAGGCGGAGTGATAACCTGTCAACACATAAAATAGTATCATAAAGCGAATACATGAAATGTGCAGAGACATGTACTGTTGATATACACCTCACACAAAAAGCATCCATGATAGAGCAAAAATATGTATAAACCTAGGGTCGATTGTATGTTCTGGCTTGCTTGTTCCCGGAAATAAAAACCATCTGCAGAAACCTAGGCTCGCTTGTAAGATCAGGTTCGCTTGATTCCAAAATTGGTAACCATCTGTTGCATCTGAGATGTAAGGTTCAGGCTTGCTTGTTTCCATTAGTAGCCTGCTACAGCATCCACCTTATTCATAGCAAAAAGGTTCCTGTAGATATACAGAGAAAGAGTATAATACGTAGACCATATAAACATGGCTCTGTATTTCAAAAAACAAGGTTAAAATAGAAACTAGGAAACATTTTTTTTTCTAAGTAAAGTTAATATATTAACAGTGGGAATAAAATTACACCGAAGTCAAAAACATTGCCGAGACTCATGGCAAATTTTTCATCAAAAAATCAAAAAATTAAGAAGACTGCCCTCATACAGGGAAACCAGTCTTGAACGTTTAATTTACAGAATTCAAAAATATTACAAAGGTCTAGCACAGTAAAATAATATAAAAGCAGCCCAATTAAGTGGGCCGTGAAGCAAGAAAAACAAATTAACCAAACTACTCCTTCAGCTCCTCGATGATTCGGCACCATCCTTCGGAAAGTCCAGGATCGCTAGGTGCTATCTCCACAGTCATGCCACTGCTCCCCTCCTAAAGGCCCGAATGTTGGCTGGATTTTTCTAAGCTCAGACTCGCCGGACGGGTGCATTGTTCTTCCATTTCGGCCTCCTCATGGAAAACCATAGTAATTGAAGCTATGATTCGTGGGCGGTTCAGAGAGAAGTTAAAGGAAAAAAGAGCAGTGCACGTCGTGGGAGAAGGTGAAGCTGTGGGGAAATGAGGAGCAGTGGACCCATACGGTGGCCAGATCCTAGAACCCGACCCCGCTCACTTCTAGTATCTGGATAGCGACCTGCGTGATAATCACTGGACTGGGAAGTTGACTCGGTTGAGGGGCTGGAGGGAGCGCGTAGGGGTTGACCTCTAGTGCTCCCCCTACGGCAACGCATCCTTTGACGCAGGCGAGGCATGGGTGCAGTCTCAGCAGTGGGCACAAGAGGAGACGGAGAAGCAGAATTCCAAGAAACGGAGGAAGACAGACAAGGACCAGACCGAGAGAAATGCAGATATGTAGCAAGGTCTAAGCAGCAGTTTAGCTGGCCACTTCTCCTTCTCGTCACAGTGAGAAGGCAGTGTAACCCAGCAACCGGCTCGTCTGAAAAACCATAGCGAAATGCCATTTTATGGACCCGATTGCAATGCAATCAAAGGACGTCCATCATAATTAATCTCTGATCATTAATGAGAGCCAAAGGCCATATCATATTGGAGCATGCGGAATCGCTAACAGGAGTGGAGGTCCGATCTTGAACAGTGTTAAAACTTAATGCGATTAGATGTGAAAGCCTTGGAACTTAATTGAACAGTGTTAAAACTTAATGCGATTGATATGAAATCGCCACATCCATGTCCCGTCGCCTTAAATGCCATCGAATGCACCCGCATCCAAGAACAGGGCAACATTTGATTGAGGACACATGGCAGAAATTGATTGGAGCGGATCTTTGTTTGGGCCGCTCGCGCAGTGGAAATCCGGACCCGAAAAATATTAGGGCGAATTTGATAAGAAATTCGCGTCACAACTCTCCCTCCGTACGCCAGCCCAACTTTGGACCCGAAAAATATTAGGGTGGAATTCAATTGGTTTTCGTGTCACAAAATTGGCCGACGTCAGCAGGCTATTTTGGAACGTGAATTTGGTTTGAATTATGGTTTATCGCCATTTGAAGTCCGGCGGGCTCGACTTAAGAACAATTTTGTTTGATCCCATCTTATAAAATTTGTGTTGATTTTCTTTCATAATACACATATTTATAATAAATCATGGGAATACCACACTAAACATGTGGAAAAGTTATATAAATTATTGAGAACAATCATTTTTATGTAAAAATATCCAAATGTGCTTTTGGGAAATAAGAATTCGAGTATTTGGTTCATATTGTTTAAAAGGAAGGAGTGAAGTTGGAGCCTCAAAAGATGCAAGCTATTACAAAATGACCTATTCCTAAGAAAATCAAGGTTCTTAGAATATTTTTTAGACTTACATGATATTATTGATAATTTGTTAAGAATTATGCATGCATTCAAGTCCACTCACATATCTCTTGAAGAAAATATCATTTATATGGAATGATGAGGCTACTTTGGCATTCTCTCTTTTAATGGATGCCACGTCTTCTACACCAACATCGGTTGCACCTAATTTTGTTAAAACATTCATATTAGAGTGTGAGGCACTAGGACAAGGAATTTACGTAACATTAACACAATAAGGGATATCATTGGCTTTTAAAAGCAAGGAATTCAAAGAAAATATTTCGTGAAATATAAGTATGAAAAATAAATGGAAGCAATATTACATGCAATAAAAAATGGGGATAGTATATCATTTGGAGGTACTTTAATGTCAAGATATACCATGATAGCATAAAGTGTTTTTTGAAGCTATGGATTTCATTGGAAGATTAAAAAAAAATGAGGAGAAAAATGCAAAGTTTTAATTTTGAGATAATCTGCAAAAAGGGTAAGGAAAATTTAGTACATGATGCTCTTTCTAAAATAGAAGAGGCCTCAAATTTATATCCAATTACATTTTCTATTCCTAGGTGGCTAAAAGAAGCTTGCCATAATGGAAAAATGACAATAGTACTAAACAAAAACTAAAATTTATAAAGGATGGGATGAACTCTATGGAGCATTGGGAGTGAAAGAGAGATATACTTTGGTGCAAATGTAGAATATTTTATGCACGCAAGCATATTTGAATAAACAAATATTAAGGGAGTCCCATGTCTCTCTGAGGGTAGGACGCAGGGTTCCTTAAAACATCTCAAAGGATCAAAAAATATATTTTTGGAAGGAATGAAGAAAGATATTCAAAATTTTGTAAGAGAAGGTCAGGTTTGCATAATAAATAAAAGAGAGATAGTAAAATCTCTAGGGTTAGTTCAACCATTCCACATACATATTCAAATACTAGAAGATATATCAATATACTTTATTAAAGGGTCACTGAAATATAAAGGTAAGTATTACATTTTTGTGGTCATCTATATAGACAAATTTTGTAGATTTTTTTTCTAGAGCTCAAAGTACATAAACAACAAGCCAAGTGGCAGAAGTGTCCGTGAAAGAAATTCATAGTCTTCATGGTTTTCCTAAAGTAATAGTAACAAGAAACTTTTGGAAATAATTATTTAATATGAGTGGAGAAACACTAGCCGCCATGAGTTCTACATATCAAACACAATCAAATGGTCAAACAAAAATAGTTAACAAATGTTTTTAAGGTTATCTACAATGTTACTCTTTAGAAAAGCAATCTTAATGGATGAAGTGGGTTTGTCAAGGAAGAATGGTAATATGATACTATCTATCACACATCTACTAAAATTTCCCCATTTAAGGCCCTTTATGGATATCCAACTCCTAGTATCTCATACTTTTTGCAAGATAAGTCCAAAGTATAGGAAACAGAGTCACATATGGAAAATACTAAAGAAACTTTGAAAAGTATTATGGAAAACCTTCAAATGACATGAAACATGATAAAACAACAAGGGGAACAACATTGAACTGAAAGATAATTTGAGGAGGGTAATTGGGTATTTTTTAGATTATAGCATTATAAGAAATCTTCATTCAAGAAAAAGAAGAATAAAGAATTAGCTCAAAAATGTTATGGCCCTAAATAATTATTCATAGGATTGCACAAGTGGTATAGTGGTATTGAAGATCACTATTCTAGGAATAAGGAGTTATTTTCTCCAAAAATAACCCTAGCCAAACATTGACAATGCATCAAGGATATCTTTCTATGCTTCATAAGTACATTTGTTCTACTTCTAAATCATGTCTTGGAAGTGGTTGTTGTGCTGGAAATTATTCACCAGTTGGTTTCATACCAAAGTCTTTTTCACATTTTCAGCGTCCAATACATGAAAAAGATAATGGTTTAAAACAACATAAATATTTGAAATTTTGCAAGAATTGTCTGGCACACTTTGAATATGAATTTTGAAGTCAAGTGCATGATGTTGTATAGGATCAAGTGTCATTTTGAATACCAAATGTTTCACAAGAAACTTCTCAACATGCTACCCTGCAGTAAGGATTAAATGACAATATTGCATCAACTATTTCCATAATAAAAGTGCACCTCGGCCATAAGACTAAAAAACTACAAATGTTGTAGATATAACAAGACCACACAATCAAATGTATTCCACAAGGCCAATACCGTATGAAAAATGAAAAGGAGTTTGCAACCAAAAATACCTTAGGCAACTAATTCAATTAGATACACCAAACCATCAGCAAAAAGGAAAACCAGCCTACTAAAAAGGCAAGCGTTTACCTCCTTTGAAAAAATTTTGAGTTCTGAAACAAGGGCCTTTATTGTCTTTTCAATGCCCCTAGTAATTTGAACGGGGTTTGCACCTGCTGCAACAACCTAAACAAAAAGGTTTCATTTCAAATTATTTTCCAAAAATTTAAGATACAACCATTGTCAGTTTTGTATTTCCTAACAAGCTCATAAATTTTGACAAAAGAACCAAATTTTTTTAATACCTGATAGCAATTTTTTCTCTCAAAAACTATCTTAGACTCAATAAGCCCAACCCAAAACTAAAAAACCAAACACCATAAGACCCTACAAAAATGAATAGATGATCTTAATCCAGTACTATCGACAAAAAGTTACCTTTACACCCTCACTTATTAAACCCTGTGATGTTGAATTTTAACTTCAACTGCTGCAGCAGAAGGACGGATGCAGTAGCAACATTTTTTTTGGAGGTTGCTTGCACGCCATCCATAAATTTAATTCAGCATTTAATATTCCTGCAAGTTTTTTTTGTAGACGACCACAGCCATATTTCTGTACAGGATTGTATTAAAACACAACAACCAGCATTAACGCAATTCACCAACTAGAAATTAAACAAACAGAAATTTACCCCCCAGTTTTGTAAATTCAAAAGGAGGACACGTGAAGCATTAATATTGGATCGCATGAAATTGAAGGGAATCTGAAAACATGAAAACTGGACCCAAATTTTTTATAAGGCACATTGGATTGAGAATTCACGTTACAAATTAGGCAGTCGTCAGCATCCCATTTTGGAACGCGAATTTGGTTTGAAATTCAATCTATTCAGACTTTTGAAGTCCGACGGAAAGGGTTCTTTAATGTTTTGATAGTTTAATTTTATGTATGCTTTAATATATACATATGTTTTAAACTTATGTTATATATATATCATATGCGAAATGAAAGGTGGGCCATAGAATTTAGTTTTAATTTTATTTTTTTTAAAAGAGGGTTTATTATAATATGTTTTATATGTTACAACATATAAAATAAAAAGGACAAAAAATCTTGGTAGTTTTTTTTATAGATAGTACGTAAATTTTTTATTACACAGCAGTGTGTAAAAAGTGAAAGACTGAGTGTAACTTTTTAAGTGTGTATGCACAGCAGTGCGAAAGTGAAAAACACAACAGAGTGTTTTAGAGACAGAGTATGTTTGTTTTGAACAGACAGTGAGTTGGTTTTATGCACTACGTTTTGTAGCAGTCATAATTTTGTAATCCCTCTCAGTGAGGAAGAAGTGTAATAGTTTTTTTTGAGTTATTGAAGGGAATAGAAGTTTGTTTTCAAAGTACTGAAACTTTGTCTCCTGTTAAAGAAATTTTTATTTTCTCTGTGTTAGAGGAAGGGAGATTTATTCTCCATTCATTGTTTTGGAATTTTTTAATATTCCAACATGTGCAAGAACAACAAATGTTGTGGTTCCATCCCCAGCTAAATCATTTGTCTTTGCCGCAGCTTGCCTTACCAACTTGGCCCCAATATTTTCAACTGGGTCCTCTAATTCAACCGATAAAAAGGCCAAAACCATAGCATTGAGATACATTTCATTACACTGTCAATAACAATAAAGTTTGACTCAACCATAACCCTTTCCTTTTATTGTTGTGAAAAGCTTTATGCATTACTCTAATGTGGCTAGTCCATAAGCCAAGTAGACCACTGGGTAACAAATATGTTTCCTTTCACCTTTGAGATTTCAAATTATGCCTACCAAATCTAAGACATTTAAGAGGGGGAACTAATACAACGTTAAAAGGAAAACTAGAGCACACATCTACAAATTACCTCCTTAGCTACTGTCACACCATCATTAACTATTTTTGGAGAACCATGCTTGCTCTCCAAGACAACATTTTTCCCCTTGCCCCAAGGGTGACTCCAACAAGATCAGCAAGTTTTTTCACAACGCATGCAAGACAAATTGACAATGCTTTCAGTAAGTGTGCAATTGAATGCCAGATCATATGCCAAAACAACCCTCCATGAAAAATTAAAATAGCACATTAAAATCGAATATAAGTGGATAAGGAAAGATCCACCACAATGAAGTTTCAAGTGCACGTGACCTTCCTTTAAACATAATTTTTTCTTTGACCTGCAATTTTTTTGTCACTGAGCCATCCTTGTTGAAGTACAACTCATTTTCCATGGCTCTTGTATTAACTACCTTCTCTCTATCGCATAATCTCAGAGTCCCTCTTCTGCTTGAGTGATTAAAGGAAATGGGTGAAAAAACTGAAAGAGAAGACAATTGTCTGCCATAATTATCAAACATTGCACCCAACTTCTTCCCCTTTCCATTGTTACCCAATGAGGTAGATGTGGCAATTGTTGTCATACCGCCCAAAGCAAAGGCCATATTCTCTTATGCTGAATATAGAATTACAAGATCTTCATATTAGTATGAACCTTAAAAAACATGACTCCCATTGCTAAAAACCACTTTTAAGTTGTAATAGGCAAACTAAACAACTATTGCAACTTTTGGCAACTTCTGGAGCATTAAGAGAGAAACAACCAAAGAGAAATACAACCACAATCCCCATTTTAATGAAACCGGACTATATATTTGCATTAAGATAATAGAAATAAATCATGACTATATTAAGGCCAGCACAAAAAAATCTTTAACCAGTGTCTCTCGCGGCCTTCAGGTTGCCATGCTAGAGGTTTCATATTTTTAATTTAAATTCTTGACCTCTCGTGCCCATCTATGAATGCATCCAATGGGATATCTACATCAAATGCTCCTTTATATCCCCAAAAACAAATTGCCTACTACAAGAGCACCAGTATTGATGGATCACCCCACACCATCCCACCCACTAGAAACGATGAAAAAGGAAACCCGAGAAAACTTCTGAAATATCTCAAGATGACTATATGGGTGGTTCTTATGAATTAACCAACCATTCAGAACATGCTCATCAATCCAAACCATGAGTATTATGTGACAATATTCAAGTAGGCACTGAATCAGATTTCTGAAGCTATGTTAGAGAAACCCTAAAATCTCACTGAAAATAGGTGAAATGTGGCACCACTCAGAGATTGACATGTGCCAATTGGTACAAGTGGTAGACAATTGGCATGCTCAAACAACAAGGTGATGCAGGAATGACATGAGGGATAAAATATCATAAAAGCCCCAAATCTAGAGAACTAAAGCTCATCACCAACCTGAGATTGACAACTTTACATGATGTAACCTATGAAATCGTAAATGGAGAAATCATAGTAACAATAAAGTAACCTATGTAACAATAAAGTCGAATTCATCCTGGGAGTGGTAATGGGAGAAATCATAGTGAACAAAAGGAAACATGCAGAGTTGCTTACAATCAAATAGATGAAAAAACACATACAAAAAACCTAGATAATAATCATGAACAAGCTTAATATTGAATTATGAACTGTAAAGGAACTTACAAAATGTGACATTACGAACATGGTCAAGTGCACAAGAAAAAATATCCTGGACATGACCCTGGTTGACAAGTTGTATTGCTCATGATGCAAGAGGATTTGTACCTGCACTGCCAAGTCAATCAAAATCCATCATTATCTATACAATAAATACAAGTAATTGATGTAGTAATTTTTACTCTAAGATGCATTCTTATGATAATGTTAGAAAATATGTTGAAAATGTCAAAACATACCTGAATAAGCTCCTCTTCGTTTCAAGAACAATTTATTAGAGTCGCATGAACTTGGAACAAGCCTCCCACGATCTGAAAGAGTAGCAACTAAGTCAACAGTGACTTTTTTGTTGCTACGCTAGATCGAGGGAGGTTTGCTCCAAGATTAAATCGCTCCAATAAATTATTCTTTACTAAACAAGGCCAACCATGTGAAGGTGGAAGCTCTTATGGCCTCTCCCCCCCCACCCCCCCCCTCACATCACTCTCAATTCCCCAATACCCAATCTATATTTCATTTTTGTCTTTCATGAGCATAAAAAAAAAAATTCAATAACTAATAAAAAAACAATTCAACAAAAAGTACACAAGGAAACATTGCAATTAATGCTTGACATAAAAATAGTATGATAAATGAGTTTTTTATATAATGCAAAAAAAGTTCCAAGTATGGTAACGTTTGTCTTATAATAATACAATATTTTACATTATCAAATTTTCTTTTCCTTCTTCCTATTTCTAAAGCTCCTAATTACATCATCAATATCATCGTGTTTGCCTTTCGACCTGCACTGCTGACCTAGTTGCGTAGTCACGATGTCTGGTCTCATCCAGTGACGGGGCATCGCCTACAAAAACAGATAATATTAAATTTTAATTGTCAGTTTTTAAATATCATTGAACTAGTTCGGTAATATTAATAAAAAATTGCAATGAGATTATTTACCTGGTGCACCAGTTGTCGCCGCTGACCTAGTTGCGTAGTCACGATGTCTGGTCTCATCCAGTGACGGGGCATCGCCTACAAAAACAGATAATATTAAATTTTAATTGTCAGTTTTTAAATATCATTGAACTAGTTCGGTAATGTTAATAAAAAAAATTGCAATGAGATTATTTACCTGGTGCACCAGTTGTCGCCGCTGACCTAGTTGTGTAGTCACGATGTCTGGTCTCATCCAGTGACGGGGCATTGCCTACAAAAGCAGATAATATTAAATTTTAATTGTCAGTTTTTAAATATCATTGAAATAGTTCGGTAATATTAATAAAAAAAATTGCAATGAGATTATTTACCTGGTGCACCAGTTGTTTCCATTGACCTAGTTGCATAGTCACGATGTCTGGTCTCATCTAGTGACGGGGCATCACCTATGAAAACAGATAATATTAAATTTTAATTGTCAGTTTTTAAATATCATTGAACTAGTTCGGTAATATTAATAAAAAAAATTGCAATAAGATTATTTACCTGGTGCACCAGTTGTCGCCGTTGGGACTGTTGCCCTGTCTTCCTCTCTGGTGGTAAGATCCTCAAGGGAAACATTCTCTGTCATTTAAACAAAAAACGTTATAAGGACAACCATCAAGGTATACTTAGAAAAAATTATAAGTGGAAATTAATTACCGTCACGGCCCTCACTGATAGTAGCATTGTCGGCCTGGTCCCCACTACAATGATCAGGTTGCACGTGAGGATCATCTACATCTGGCTCTAAAACTGGGTTATTTGCCTCGTCGGTAGTGCTGCTCCCCTGATTTAAACAAAGTTGTTAGACATTAAATTTATGGACGATAATAAACATATTGAAAGGTTAATGTTTTACCTTATCAGGCATTTTGGATCTTGGGACCTGCCCCAAGCTTCTGCGACGTTCAACTAAGGCTTGATAGCCGAAATGGAAAGTGATATTTTTATCTTCCTCTGTAGTTTCTATTCCGAAGTCATCACCCTACATTACATATGATTGTGTATTTTTAGTCATATTTGATAGGATTACAAAAACGTTGGAAGGCAATACAATTAATTATAAGATGTTTAGCTACTTAATTACAATTCTTGCGGCTAATTTCAAGTAGCCGCCCTGGCCTAGCTTGTGATAGCCCTTTTTTTCAATCCTAGCTTTGGTTGCCTTTGAGGTGTCAGGCAACCTAGCATCAAAAGATTGAAGTCAGATATGACGTAGCACAATTTTATTTTAGACATAGAGAAAATTAAAGCTATTGAATTAAAGTTGTAATTTACCTTGTAGGTCCTGTTGGCATTTTTCCTTCTTTCTTTGCCTTTTTCTCCTTTTCGTCATGGATGAGTGCTCTCCACTCACTCTCTGGAATTGTGAGAGGATGCTCATATTTAGGGTTAAATTGCAATTGCGTCCTATAGGTGTCCCTGGTATATTTCAAATATTTGCCGGCTACCCGAGCCACCGCTGTTCTGTCAAATGTGCTGACCCCAAAAAGGGCTTCTAGATAATCTAGAAGTTCTTTTTTCATGTTGGAATTCTGTGAATTCCACCCTGTGCGTATGTTTGGGCCAAAAATTACCAACGCATGGCTCTCCAAAAACCTGTAGAACTCATTGTTTCCTACACAGAAAAGAATAAGAAGAAGATATTATCATTAATTTAAAAATAAAAATCATGATAAATCTGTTTTAGATAAAGTACATGAAATAGTTAAAATATTAAAATTTACCTGGGAGTTGTACGTGCTTTATAGGGACACCTTCATCGTTCACCAACAACATGCCATTAATGGTCCCTGTGGAGCTGACACGTGTAGCTCCAGGAAACGCAATAATGTAGTTGGCCATATCAGCCTCATCATTGCCAACACGTTCAGCGGTTGGCTGGGTGTCTGCTTGGGCAAGGTGTGTTTCTTGGCTGGCACCTAAAGGAGTAGAAGGTGTACGAAAGGGCTGCTGGGCAATCTCTTGCCCTTGTGTCCCACTACCACCAACACTGGGTTCAGCAAGTGCTAGAAAACGCTACATACAAAAGAACTTTTTGCTAGTTTAGTCAATGTAAAAATTAAAAATCAAACTATCACAGTTCATCTCATGCGGAACAAAAAAAATATCCTTTTGACTTTTTATTATTACTTGATATGTTTCTAGCTGGCTCATAAGTTTTTTTATCCTCTCTTCTGTTTTAGGTGTTTGAGGCGTGTCTATCAAAGTATTAAATTCCGACCTTGCATCTCATGCCTTTTTTCGCAACAAGAACACTGGAGATAGGAATGAAGAAAGCTCTTCCTCAAAGAGGGAATCATCAGGCATACCATGGCTAGGTGTCTACATATTTGAACAAAATTAATATTATTTCAATTATGTAAATAACTAAAATACCTGAAGATAGAGCAATGTTGGCACTTTACATGTTCTTCCGCTGGCCTCTTTCCGTGATCATCCTGTCTCAGGGTTGTTCCTGTACTGCCCTGATCAGTCTGCCACATTGCAATAAAATTATAAATGTAAAAACTTGAAAACAATATCTAACTTGAAAACACAAAATGAAAACTGAAATAATTTCTAATAAGACACCGGACGACAAAGTTAGAGTTTCAAATATTCCTTGCATTGAATTCAGTCCTGGAAACATGTCATTGCACATTAAGGCACCCAAACAAGAGACGAGTTGACAATGAAGACCTTATTGAATATATTGTTGGAGAAACTTCTAGTAAACTTGTTGTGAAGACCTTGAGTACATTTTTGGAGCAACATTGTTGAAGCTGATGGTATAGCATTGTTGGAGACGATATTGAAGGGCCTTGAATTGAAGCTTTTGGAGCAACTATTGAAAAATCCTTAAAGCATTTTAAGTAAGGCACTTTCTATATTCCATCACCTTTTTCCTTTTAATATCCTTTAAACGATTTTTTTGATATTTAATGTTTGAAATCACGTTATAATTCCTTGATTATATGTGTTTCGGGACTTTCCCTTTGAAATTACCCAAAAATACCCTAGCAATTTTATCTTCAGGATGCATGTCTGACCCTATTGTTTAATATTTTGATTGATAGTAGTAAACATAGAGAGTTAGGGGGCTCTTGACTTGGTTTGGTTGGGCCATTAGATCCCTAACATCTACTAGGGAGAACCCCCCCTTGAGTTGGAGGAGAGCTAGCTCGAAGTGAAAAGAGGTTGGTGAGGTGACAATGGGGCTATTGAATTACACATGGTATCACACTTTAGCTTTAGGACTTTATCTTGAGAAGTGCGAGATTTTGCTATATCAATTCTCAAATTGTTTACAACACTATTGTTAAGAACTAATATGAAGTGATGTTGAGGGGGTTTTGGGTATAAGAAACAATACCATTTAAAACTAGGGTTCTCAGTCCTTGGCATTCCTTCACCTGGGCCTAGGGGCACACTAGAATAATTTCACACTAAACCATGCAAACTTAAAATTAACTTAACAGATCCATAAAGTAATAATAATAATAATTCCTAATTTCCTATTGTACGATATGATGCAAATTATTCAAACATGAAGCAATGAAGACATGCAATGTTTGAATTTCAAGATTGATGAACCAATACAAGAATTTAGAAACTACAACTTTGATTCAATACTCTATGTCCTAACTCCAGGAAGGAATCTAGTTTGTAGTACAGAACATGCATCGTGTATTATCAATTCTTAATTGACAACAACTAAAGGACATCTACCTCATCAATTCCTTCCCATTTTGTGTTTTTATATTATATTCCTTATAAAAGTGTCAAATTTCTCTCAAAGTAAGCAACCACTGAATAAAATAAAAAATAGTTGAGATATGATTGAGAAATGGTCATTTATTTCTTGAAAGGATCTTCATGATTTCTTTGGTTGTTTTTCATTTCAAGAAACAAGAAATGACCTAAGAAACTATCATGATGTAATATAAGAAACAACACGGTGCAATGGCCATTTTCAAAGCCAAATGATGTGCATTGAGGACATGGCCTTTATTTGGTTCCTGTTTCATAGGAGTTTCGGGTAGAAATGGAACTTTGTTGTACCATTTCCAGTAGTAAAAAGGGAAAACCTTCTTTTTCCATGGGAAATAATTTACCTTTCCTTTTTCAAGATAATCTAAATCACAAAAAATATGAATTATACTGCACACATTCTTGGATAATGTGAAAGTGGAAAAGGAATACCCTACACAAGTGATGCACACATGTACATTTGAACACTGATAGATTTTATGTAGTTGAAATGCAATGCTTGTTTTCATTTAAATATAGGGTTTTTAAAGCAGGGAGAAATAATGGCTGCCAAATTAATAAGTATTTCTTTGGGAAAATTTTAAATCTTGTATTGGGTGATGAAGATAATAGAGGGTATTGAATCTTGATTCTTGACATCTAGAGAGAACCCTACAGCCTAACACAATCCAATGGAATTGACCAAAAAAACCCAAATAGAGTCAACCCTACTATAGGAGGAAGGGCCTGCAGTAAGAACCTACCATTTTGCAAGAGCTGAGGGCGAACATCGAGGGCGAATGCAGGCAAATGTTGTTCTCGCAAGAGTTGAGGGCGAATGCCGTTCGCAAGAGCTCGTGGCGACGTCGAGGGAGAATGCCGAGGGCGAATGTTGTTCTCGCAAGAGCCGAGGGCGAATTCCGAGGCGACGTCGTTTCAACAAGAGCAGGGTGAATGTCGAGGGAAAATTGTTCTGTGAAGAGTCAGGTTATTGTTGAGGCGAATAATTAACAGAGATTTATGGGTTGAAATGCAATGCTTGTTTTCATTTAAATGTAGGGTTTTTAAAGCAGGGAGAAATAATGGCCGCCAAATTAATAAGCGTTTCTTTGGGAAAAATTTAAATCTTGTATTGGGTGATGAAGATAATAGAGGGTATTGAATCTTGATTCTTGACATCTACAGAGAACCCTACAGCCTAACACAATCCAATGGAATTGACCAAAAAAACCCAAATAGAGTCAACCCTAATATAGGAGGAAGGGCCTGAAGTAAGAACTTACCATTTTGCAAGAGCTGAGGGCGAATACTGTTCTACAAGAGCTGAAGGCGAACGCTGAGGGAAAATTCATGGCGAATGTTGTTCTGCAAGAGCTCAGGGCGAATGCTAAGGGCGAATGTTGTTCTGCAAGAGCTCAGGGCGAATGCTAAGGGCGAATGTTGTTCTGCAAGATCTCAGGGCGAACGTTGAGGGCGAATGTTGTTCTGCAAGAGCTAAGGGCGAATGCTGAGGGCAAATGTTTTTCTGTAAGAGCTGAGGGCGAATGCTGAGGGCGAATGTTGTTCTGCAAGAGTGGAGGGTGAATGCGCGCGTGATATCAGACGTTAATGTAGCTATTACGACGGATATAAGTTTCGTATTTTTAATAAAATCATTTTTATGTAGCGTGCATATAATTTTTGTATTTTTATGTAGCGCGCATATAAGTGTCATTATACCGATGACGGAAAAAGTGTCACTATTGCGACGGATGCCTCCAAACATCACAATTGCGACACTTAAACATTGTGTCACACTTGCGACGTTTGGAGGCAGCCGTCGCAATAGCGACGCTTTGGGGCATAGTTTCGCAATTGCAATGTCTTCCTCCAAACGTCGCAATTGTGACACTTTGTATAAGTGTCGAAATTGCGACACTTTTCTATAAACGTCGGTATAGCAACAGTTTCGGGCGAGATTGAAAAAATTTGGGGAAATTTCCAACATTTGGTCAAAAGCGTCAGAACCAAGTGTCGGAATTTCCCGCAAATGTACTAGTGTGAAGATTCAAAATAGAGAAATTGAAGATGTCTACCCAAAGATCATTATGTTAAGACAGTTGAATTGTACTTAAAGCAGCTATGATTCTGGTGCAGTCTTAGAAAGGAAAATGTAGTGACATTCCCTTGAATAGAATGAAAAAATAAGCAAATGGTTAATGATGCCAAGATCTAATTCAGTATATTGATGGTTGTTCGTGAGAACAGTGAAAATCTCAATAGTAGAATTTATTAAGGATGTATCAATTATGGGTTAATGTGCAAATTGAAGTGAAATCTCTACATGGTTTATCAAAGTAGTATAAATTGGTACTTTGTACAAGCAGCATGCCTATCAACAGAATATCAAAGTGTTGTCATGTAGCAGTGGTATGATACAGGTCCTCAAGATCAGTGCAACATGGGCAAGAGTTCAAAGCACACTGAAAAAATATGAGCAACCCCTTGCCATTGATGTCAAAGGGGGAGGAAGAGCAAGCAATAGAAGGAAGGGTCCTAACAGGCAAGCAGAGGAAGTGTATTGCCATCAATGCCAAAGGGGGAGACTGTTGGAAATATTGTCATTGATGGCAAAGGAGGCAGCAGAGGCAGAGACAGAAAAAGGACAGTAGTAGAGGCAAAAGGGAAGACAGCATGTCTTTACAGGGAGCATGAGAAGAACAGAGGGAGAGTCTATTTATAGAGACAGCGCAAAGGAGACAGCATAGATGGAAACTGTTGAAATAAAATGGTCAAGCAGCAGAGGCAGAACCAGAGGAGGCAGAGCCTGTGTAGAGATCGTGAACGAAGGTGAACCGGGGCGAAGGACTATTATACAGTGAAGGGAAGCACAAAGGAATGAAGCAGTAAAACACAGTAGTTGGACCAGTATGCCTGTATGCCTTGATGGCTCAGCGAAATTGTCAAAGTTGGGTGCTATAAAACAGACCCTGTATGAGCCATTTAGTTAGACTAGTCGCTAATCACGACCTGTGAAAATACCTTTGAGCAACTAGGACCTTGAATTGACCTTCGATCAAAGAGAAACGAAGCAGAAGAACATTTTGTTGAAATGTGTGTATGCAGGGTAAGTTATCATGGAGGATTCATATTCAGAGTCTGGGTGTAGCCTGCAAGCACATACATAGCGGGAAGCGCACAAGCGTGAACTGAAGGGTCGTGGCACAATTGAGGAATGGAACGAAGAAATGGTAGCGATGAAGAACTGGCGCACAATCGTGGAAAAAGGTTAACACAGGAAGAGTAGAACTGTAAGCGAAAGGGATAGAGGAACCTTGAGGGAAAAGGAGAGGAACCACGAGCGCTGTGAACAGTAACAATGGGTTTACGAAACCAAACCCACCCATATTGCACTGCCTTTGTACAGAAGTAAAACCACTCCAAATCAACGCGATATATGCTAGGAGCTAACACGTGGCCTTAAGCGGGTTGGAGAAACCACCCCATCGCTCCCTCATCGCGCGATAATTATCGGCGATGGGATGAGCACGATATAACCGTGCACTGTCCGATCTGGAGGCCAGTTCATCGAATGGTGATCGCACTCAAAATAGCACAGAGGATAACTCAAGGTACGGGCGATTACAATTAGTGAAAATTCGCCATTGTATGTGTGGGACCCGTGAATCACCCCGCGATATGAAATGCAATATTAATGTTATAAACCATAGTTGGGTGCTATAGGTTTTGATGTATATGTTTAAAGGCGTCGGACGTCTTTTTGTATTAAAGTGCTAAGGTCTGAATTATGATCTTGGTCTGAATCTTTGTATTAAAGAAAGGCTCCAATTATATGTAGAGCGCTTTATAAAGGAGAGCCATGATTATAAGATATATATATATATATATATATATATATATATATATATGGTCTGTGTGCGTTGGTTTATTGGTGAGCTAAACTTATAAAACTGGCATATATATATAGCAGATACACAACTACAGTGAGCTTGGAGAATATGTACAGAGGTAAAAAGAGACTGCAAAATTGAAGAGGTATGCAGCGAAGGGATTTAGAGTTGCTGAAAACAGAGGTATGCAGGAAAGTTGCATGACAGTAATAGAAAGGACAAAACCAGCAAGCCAAGGGCTGAGTGAAGTTTATATATAGTAACTAAAAATGTAAATTTTTTAATTGTTTTATATTGTTTGTGATGCAAAGGCAAGTATCCGAAGGAAAAGAAAAATCCCACTGTAAACTTGAAATTAATACATATTGCTATATTTTTCTAAATGAGTGAAAAAAAGAGATGAGGAGATAGAAGGCAAAGAGACATGGCTGTCCAGTTCGAATTCCCAGTAGAATGCAAACAGCCATGAAGACTATTTTGTATAAAACAGGTAATATCCAAGGAGAGTATGTTACGAAAAACAGAGTGAGAGAAGAAGAGAGTGTGCAGCAGAATTGAAGAGAGTTGAAGAAAATAAGAAAGCTACAAGAGGTTAGAGAATGAAGTAAGAGATGCAAAAATGAAGCAGTAAGGCAGAGGAGAAGGAGGAGCTGATAGAGAATTCGAGAAGATGCTAAGATGATGCAGGGTAGATATGACGACTGATGGACAGCAGAAGAGAAGGTACAGAATAGAGCTGATATCCAAGGTAAATCAGCAAATGTTTTCTTTTGAAAGAGTGAGGAAGTTGGAGCTTCCCTATCAAGTTGTAGCTTGATAGATGTCAGTTGTAGTTGACTGAGGTTGGAGCCTCCTATAGGTTGGTGCCTGCAGAAAATTGATGGGAGTTGGAGCTTCCTTGCAAGTTGTAGCTTGCAGAATTGAGGTAGGAGCCTCCTGTAGGTTGGTGCCTACATAAAAACAGTGGTGAGATGGAGTTGGAGCTTGCCTTTGCATCACAACAACAATAAGATGTGGTTTTCTCCCTTTATGGGTTTCCACTTATATCTGGTGTCCCTATGCATGATGTTTATGTGTTGATATGGTTTATATCATCTGCTTAATACTAGCTGCTGTTAATTTACACTAATACTTGCTGCTCACATTCTATGACTACTCACATATTAAGTTGAACATGAAATGAAGGTGTAAATAAGTTTTAAAAGTCCATGTATGTGTTAAACTGATTCACCCCCCCCCTCTCAGTTTAACTAAGGGTTCAACACACCAGCGTGTCAAGCGTGGACCAATAGCAAGCCGATCACATAGTTTAGAGTCCAGTCAGCCAGGAGGTCGAATGGATGCGATAAAGTAATTAACCATTTTGCAAAAGGTGTTTTGGAATCTGTGAAAAGCATTTGCATTAAGTTTTTAAACCTTAGGATAAGATTTTAATGTTTTTATTTGTTTTAAAAATGCCGCGACATGTTTTTAGTTTTAAAACATTGGTTTATATATGTTTTAACATATATGTTTTCTAATATATGTATATATATATATATATATATATATATATATATATATATATATATATATATATATATATATATATGAAATGTAATGTGTGCATTGTAATAAAAAATGTCCGAAGGCAGAAAACAAAAAGTGTTGTGACTGTGTATTTTGAAAAACAGAGAGTGAGACTGTCTCTGTGTAATATGCCCGAAGGCAGAAAAGAAAACCAGAGAGACAAAGAACATAATTTTGAAGAAAGCACTGCGTGTGCAACAGTTAGAAGAAAATTCTTAATGTAATCCAAAACACAAAAGTTATGAAGAAATCCTTATTTTGTAATAGCTTTCAAGTTTAATGAAATATAAGTTTTTTTTATCTTTGTCCACATTTTTATTAAATCTCTTTGTTAAGAAGAAGATGAATTGTTTTTCCTTTGTGTGTTTGGAATATTTAGAAATTCCAACATGGTATCGAAGTTTGTCTAGGCTCTTTGCATTTGCCAAAGAAGCTGAAGGAAGGAGTTTCTTGAAGTTTTCTCCAGCAGTGTGAAGGCTTAGAAAAACAAGGTATTTACCAAAATAGAGTTTGTTTTGTGTTTGCTTTAAAAGAAGTGTAGTCCAGAGAAGTCTTTTAGAGACAGATTTTACCTCTCAGCAGTGAGAAATTTTATTTAAAACACAATGAAGTTTTTTTTTTTAAATGCGTAGTTCAGTAAGCTATCTATGGCAACAGCCAGCAAAAGCACGAATATGGGAAATACTCAACTCCCACAGTTCAATGGGAAGAACTATGAATATTAGGCAATCACAATGAGAGCCATGTTTGCCTCTCAAGATTTATGGGAGCTAGTTAAAGATGGTTTTGAAGAACCAGCAGATGAACAAGCATATAATGCCTTAACACAGATAGAGAAAGATTTGCTGAAGAGTAATAGGAAGAAGGTGTTGGAAATGTTGTCATTTATGGCAAAGGAGCACAAAGGAGAAGCACCTGAACCAGCAATAAGGCAAAGGAGATGACAAAGGAAGAGCACTTGAAACATCAGCCAAGGAGCAGAGAAAGCATAAGAGGAGGTAGCAAGGCAGCAAAAGAAGCAAGACAGATAAGGAATTGAGGCAGCAGACAAAGCAAAGACAGTGAATAGAAGCAGAGGCAACGTAATGTACAAAAGATTTGAACTTAAGAAATGTAGTGCAAAGAAGGCAACAGATGCAGAGATAGGCAAAGAACAAAGGTACAGCAAAGGCAAAGGCAGAGGTCGAGTAGCAGAAGCAGCAAAAAGAAGAAGCAGGGCAGCAAAGAGAAGCAGAGACAGGACCATTTGAAGAAGTAAGGAGCAGCATTAGACAAGAAGAAGAGATAGAAACAAAGAGATAGTAGAGACAGGCAAAGGAGACAGCAAAGGAGACAGGCAGAGGCAGAGTGACAGAGCAGCAGAGGCAGAGGCAGAGCCGTTATAATTCCGAGAATCGCCCAACCCAGAGGATAGATATATAATATTCTGAGAATCATTACCCGATGGGCGTTACATATTTATACATAAACATTATTCTGGGAATCGCCTACCCCGATGGAGGATACATACATACATAAATACATACATACATACATACATACATACACACACACACACACACACACACACATATATATATATATATATATATATATATCCATCACCTTACATATATGTGCAGCGCATCATATAAACAAAGGTCTAAGCTTAAATATATACAAGCGGAGCGCTTTATATCTATATAACCAAAGGTTCTATCAAAAAGAAATGGCTTATAAGGTGGGAACCCTCCCCAATCGCAATCGGAGATCGCAAGGGGAGCGGAACATCACAACAGAAAGTTGTGATTTTGATTGAGTTCCAGATCCGATGGGTTATAAATCACGATTGATATATGTTTTAAGTTCCGTGAATAGTGGTCAATCGCATCGGCATTAGTCAATCGCATCGGAAAGAAACAAACCATCGCAACACATATTAAAAGAATTGTGATTGCGATTGAAAGCCCGGACCCGATGGGTGTATAAACGGTGGTTAATACATATTTGAATTCCAGCCTAATCACATCAGAGCATCGCAGTATAGGCCAATTGGAACATTCAACCAAATACTTGCGATTGCGACTGAAGCCCGGACCCGATGGACTTATAAATTATGATTAACAAATGTTTCAGTTCCATGTTCTAATCGCATCGGCATTGGTCAATCGCATTGGAGAATATAAGAGTTGCGATTGCGATTGGATGTCCGGACCTGATTGGTATATAAACTATGACTCATATACAACTTGAGTTCCAGGTCTAATCGCATCGGCAAAACGTAGTAAACAATGATCAATTACAATCGGAGCAGGAGAGGTCAATCGCATTGGAGGATTCGAAGTTGCGATTGCGATCAATCGCAATCGAAACAAGCGCAAAGAATTCAATCGCAATCGGAAGATTTCAATTGCGATTCATCGCATCGGCATATCAAAATAAAAAGTGGTCAATCGCAATCGAAGCAGGAGCAACCAATCGCAATCGGAGGAGCAATATATTGCATCAATAAATGTGACAAGAGGACTCGAAAGGAGTTTTTATATGTTTTAAACAGGTTTTATTATATAAGCCAAGAATTGATTTAAAGGCATAATAAAAGGCAGCTAGTATAATGAAAGTTGGGTTACATATATAAATAAGAGTTGTCATAAGGATAAAATGATGGTTGCGATGGTATTAAAATATGTCGCGTGGTCTGTAGACCCACGGGCCTCGGCTCAAGGTGGAGGGCGATTCTTTATATAAAACAATTGCGATGTATGTATGTTCCGCTTGCGGAACTCACCACATAAACAAGACACTCGTGGCATGAAAAGGGTTGGATTGCCCTGATTTAAAAGTCAACAATTGCATTTTATTTATTTAAAAGGCACAGTTACACGTATGCAGCAGTTACACCCCCACAAAGGACATAAAAGAAAACAGAGCCGAAAGGAGATAAAACACAGTCACAGAAAAGACAAAGATAGCCAAAGAAAAGACAAATGCGTAGCGATTCAAAAGACTAAATGAGTTGAGCTGGAGTTCACATTGTAATTCGAATGTAAATGTTTTAATTGTTTTTATTGTTTGTGATGCATTGGCAAGTCTCCGGAAGAAAGAAAATATCCCACTGTACTATTAAAATAAGCACCTACAGTTACATTTTTTTGAGTGAGCTGAAAAGAGATGAGAAGGCAGAAGGCAAAGAGACATGGCCATCCATTTCGAATTCCCAGTGGAATACAAACAGCCATGAAGTTGTTTTTGTATAAAACAGGGTAATATCCAAGGGGAGTTTTTTTGAAGAAAACAGAGTGAGAGAAGAAGAGAGTGTGCAGCAGAATTGAAGAGAGTTGAAGGAAATAAGAAAGCTGCAAGCGGTCAGAGAGTGTGAATATAGAGAATGCAGAGTATGAAGAGTTGAGGAGAAAAGACATGAAGAAGGAGGAGCTGAGCAAAGAAGAAGGAGGGGCTGAGCAGAGATGATGCAGGGCTAATATGAGGACTCATGAATAGCAGAAGAGAAGGTACAGAACAGAGCTGATATCCAAGGTAAATCAGCAAGTGTTTTTCTTTTGAAAGAGTAAGGAAGTTGGAGCTTCCCTATCAAGTTGTAGCTTGATAGATGCCAGTTGTAGCTGACTGAGGTAGGAGCCTCCTGTAGGTTGGTGCCTGCAGAAAATAGATGGGAGTTGGTGCTTCCACATCAAGTTGTAGCTTGATAAAATGTCGGTTGTAGCTGACTGAGGTTGGAGCCTCCTGTAGGTTGGTGCCTGCAGAAAATTGATGGGAGTTGGAGCTTCCTTGCAAGTTGTAGCTTGCAGAATTGAGGTAGGAGCCTCATGTAGGTTGGTGCCTACAGAAAATCAGTGGTGAGAGGGAGTTGGAGCTTGCCTTTGCATCACAACAATAATAAGATGTGGTTTTCTCCCTTTATGGGATTCCACTTATATCTGGTGTCTCTGTGTATAATTTATATGTGTTGATGTGGTTTATCTAATCTGCTTAATACATTTTGCTTGCATATTAAGACTGTTGTTACATTAACAAATCTGCTTGATACTTGCTGCTCACAAATTAAGATTGCTCACATATTAAGTTGACCATGAAATAAAGGTGTAAATAATATTTAAGGGAAAAGTTTTAAAAGTCCATGAATGTGTTAAACTGATTCACCCCCCCCTCTCAGTTTAACTAAGGGTTCAACAATTGGTATCAGAGCAGGTTCCTTTGGTGTAAGCTTAATAGCTTGAAGGAGATCTGGTTAAGTCATGGACTGTCAAAATGTACCTGTGTTAAATACAACAAACTTTCCTAAATGGAGAGATAAGGTCAAGATAGGATTATTGGCTTATGAACTTAAGGTATGGAATCTTGTTTGTGATGGTTACTGCACAGACTCCCCCACGGTGAAATAACAACAGAGGAATGCCAAGGAAAAATGTGTGATATATGACAGTCTTCATAACAAGGACCTTGAGTTGATAATGGATCTAGACTCTGCAAAAGAAATCTGGGATAGATTGCACTTCATGCATGGAGTAGACACGAAGGACTCCACTAACAAGAAGGATAAGAAAATTAAGAAAAAGATAAATTCATGTCAAAAAGAAGATATTCAATCAAATGAGGTAGCTGCTAGTGTGAATGGTAGTAAGAGCCATGAAGAAATTGTAGCTGAAGAAAAATCCAAACTTGACACAGCTCTGACTGAAATAGAAAAATTGAAGAATGAAAATAAAGACCTTAAGAGATTGGTACAAATATGTGATGAAAAATAATATGAAGATAGGAAAGAAATTATTGGCCTGAAGACACAGCTTGAAGAGGCAAAGAAAGTAGAAGACATTCTGCTGCAACAAATGAAAGAGAAAAATATGGAATGTGAGAGACTGGAAGAAGAAGTAGTGAGCATAAGAAAGAAATTAGAAAGGGCCCAAAGAGATTTATTAATGAATACTCCTCAAATGAAAAGCTTTGAACAGTTGGACCAGATTCTAAATGCACAAAGGTCACCTCTCATAAAGACTGGGATAGGATATGAAGGTGAAACCAGTAAGTCCAAGGTTGAAGATAACAAGAATATCATTTTTGTGAAAGTTGTAAAAGACAGTGAAGCAGCTCAACAAATTCCCACAGAAGAGGAAGTTTGCAAGAACAAGATTTGTAAGGAAACAAACAGAATCAAGCAGCAACATGAAAGAACGGAAAATGAGAGGATGAAACAATCAGCTACTAAAGGCTCATATGCTCCTAAGGATGAATTGAACAAATTTGGAAGATGCAAAGAAGGTTCTTTCCTCATATGGGAAGTATCATTTGTTTTTCCTGCCATAAACCAGGACATAATGCAGCATATTGTAAGACAAAGCCAATCCAGTCCAACCAACAAAGGATGCAGCAAAAGAGAGGAACCCCTCAAGAAAGAAAATGGAAAAGACAATCTTTCACCAGGTACACAAATCATTTCCATGGCTACTGTTTTGCATGCAATGAATTTGGACATAAATCTGTTAATTGTAAATTATGTTCAAAAAGAGGAACAAAATATTATACATCAGCTCAAATGCACCTTGGTAAAATAAGATGTTATGTATGCCTCAATCGTGGTCACAAAGAAAAAGACTGTAAAATGCCATATATATTAAAGAACTCCAAACAAATGATGAAATCCAATCCAATCAAACAAAACTATGAATCGGAAAGGAGTGCAAACACTATGATGAACCCCAATAGAGTATGGAAAGAAAAGAGAAATGGGGAGCCTATTATCTCAATAACATAACAAATTCTCCATAGTCTCAGGGGGAGTTGCTCTAGGAAGCAAAGCAAAATTCCATCCAGTGAAAAATATGAAGCAACATCTCAGGGGGAGAGCAGTTCATATGTAGTCCCCACAAAAGTAGTCTAAGAAGAGCTCCATGAAATGAGAACAGCTATGAGATCAGGAAGAAAAGGGAAAATTCCTCTAACAAGAGAAGTAGAGAGGAAGAAGAATATCTGAAGCATTCAATAGCTGACAGAGTAATGAAAGAAGAAAATATAGCAAGCAACCATGGTGGTAGAGAAGAAATAGTAGCCATGATCATCTAAGTTAAGAAGACATTAGCACATTAAGTGATGATCACAATGTGCAACATTCTGCTAGTATGAACAATGATTCACCTTAAGAAAGATGAGTAAGAAAAGACCCTATCATCACTGTATCATTACTTCCTTCATCTATGAAAAGTCCCCTTGGAGAAATGTAGTTAAGTGAGTAATAAATCCTTGAGTAATCAGCCCATGAAGATTCATAGAAAAGAAATTGAAGATGCCTTCCCAAAGATCTTTACTTTAGAACTGTTGAATTGATTTTTAAAGCAACAATGATTCAGGAACAGTCTTAGAAAGGAAAATGCAGTGACATTCCTTTGAACAGAATGACAGAATAAGAAATGATGACCAGATCAGATTGAAGATATTAATGACTATTGATATGAACAGTGGAAAGCTCAATAGTAGAATTATGGGTTAATGTGCAAGCTAAAGTGAAATCTCTGCATAATTTACCAAGGGAGTATCAACTGGTACTTGGTAATTTACCAAGCAGCATGCCTATCAACAGAATATCAAGTGTTGTCATGGAGCAGTAGTATGATACAGGTCCTCAGGATCAAAGGATTAAGGAAAAATAACACCAAGTTAGTATTCCAGAGTTATCTGCATTATTCAAGCGTGAAAAGGTCAATTAAAGAGCAAAAGGATTAGTCTTGTGTTATGAAACATTATATTGAGTGTTGAAGAAGTATATTTTTCTATATATTTGCATGCCTTCCTGAAGTCAGTACATATCTATCAGGTCTCTCTCTTGAAATTATTCACAACACCTTGTGAAGTCTGTTTACAGAGATATCAATTAAACATCATGAGAATGTTTTGTGGAAGATCATCCTGATAGAACAGTCAAAGCATCTGAAGCATAAAGGACTAGTTGTGATTACCATTTGAAGCTCAAAAGTATTTTATTAATTCATCTAAATCCTTCTTCAGCACAAGGGATTTTTTTTTTTTGGTAATTCACCTTTAAAGAGAGATTGATCATTGACATACATACCTCCTCATGTCATAAATAAAACTGCATGATTGATAAATGAGACTGACCAAAACATTGAACGTTTTGTTGTGAAAGTACAATATGCAAGCAGTAAAGGCATTTAATCTCTTAGATCAAATTTTGGTTAAATCATTGATCACATCTATAACAAGAACCTTCAACTATTAAGGATAATATCAACATCCTAGGTCATATCATCACCAACATGCAGGAAAGGTGTACCGCAACAATAAAGGATATATTGGCTTCATCACAATTGAACAAGTGTGGTACTGCAGATGTCTATTACAGAAGAAGACTTATTCCATATGCAACCTTCCTCAATAGAAAGGTATTGGCGCACTACATCAGATATAGACTGAAGTATAGCTGAAGCAAGCCTGATATGTCACTAGGAGCATTCACACTCTTTAAGTCTTGATCCAATAATGCATCTCTTATTATACAAGTCTGATTAAATATAGCTGTCATCACTTACTCTCTATACAAGTGCAAGGAGTCTATGCTTTGGAATGATATCGATGTAATGTGTATTTACAAGTTCAAATATTCTCAAAAGTGTTCTCTCAACAACCCTTATGCACCAGTTTGGAGTAGCAAGGTACACAGTCAGAAGTAGAAGGCCTAAACACATCCCAGAGAGAAAAAATGCAAAGAAAGAATCAACACTGAGAAATGTGAAACCCTTTTCCATTGATGTCAAAGGGGGAGGAAAAGCAAGAAATAGAAGAAAAAGTCTTCTAAAAGAAGCTAGACAGAGGAAGATCTGGAGGAAGCATTGGATTATCGGTGGATGTGTTGCCATCAATGCCAAAGGGGGAGACTGTTGGAAATGTTGTCATTGATGGCAAAGGAGCACAAAGGAGCAACACCTGAACCAGCAATAAGGCAAAGGAGATGACAAAGGAGGAGCACTTGAAACATCAGCCAAGGAGCAGAGAAAGCATAAGAGGAGGTAGCAAGGCAGCAAAAGAAGCAAGACAGATAAGGAACTGAGGCAGCAGACAAAGCAGAGACAGTGAATAGAAGTAGAGGCAACGTAATGTACAAAAGAGTTGAACTTAAGAAATGTAGTGCAAAGAAGGCAGCAGATGTAGAGATAGGCAAAGAACAGAGGTACAGAAAAGGCAGAGGCAGAGGTCGAGTAGCAGAAGCAGCAAAAAGAAGAAGCAGGGCAGCAAAGAGAAGCAGAGACAGGACCATTTGAAGAAGCAAGGAGCAGCATTAGACAAGAAGAAGAGATAGAAACAGAGAGATAGCAGAGACAGGCAAAGGAGACAGCAAAGGAGACAGGCAGAGGCAGAGTGACAGAGCAGCAGAGGCAGAGGCAGAGCCGTTATAATTCCGAGAATCGCCCAACCCAGAGGATAGATATATAATATTCTGAGAATCATTACCCGATGGGCGTTACATATTTATACATAAACATTATTCTGGGAATCGCCTACCCCGATGGAGGATACATACATACATAAATACATACATACATACATACATACATACACACACACACACACACACACACACATATATATATATATATATATATATATATCCATCACCTTACATATATGTGCAGCGCATCATATAAACAAAGGTCTAAGCTTAAATATATACAAGCGGAGCGCTTTATATCTATATAACCAAAGGTTCTATCAAAAAGAAATGGCTTATAAGGTGGGACCCATCCCCAATCGCAATCGGAGATCGCAAGGGGAGCGGAACATCATAACAGAAAGTTGCGATTGCGATTGAGTTCCGGATCCGATGGGTTATCAATCATGATTGATATATGTTTTAAGTTCCGTGAATAGTGGTCAATCGCATCGGCATTAGTCAATCGCATCGGAAAGAAACAAACCATCGCAACACATATTAAAAGAGTTGCGATTGTGATTGAAAGCCCGGAACCGATGGGCGTATAAACGGTGGTTAATACATATTTGAATTCCAGCCTAATCACATCGGAGCATCGCAGTATAGGCCAATCGGAACATTCAACCAAATACTTGCGATTGCGACTGAAGCTCGGACCTGATGGACTTATAAATTATGATTAAAAAATGTTTCAGTTCCATGTTCTAATCGCATCGGCACTGGTCAATCGCATCTGAGAATATAAGAGTTGCGATTGCGATTGGAAGTCTGGACCCAATTGGTATATAAACTACGACTCATATACAACTTGAGTTCCAGGTCTAATTGCATCGGCAAAATGCAGTAAACAGTGATCAATCGCAATCAGAGCAGGAGAGGTCAATCGCATTGGAGGATTCGAAGTCACGATTGTGATCAATCGCAATCGGAACAAGCGCAAAGGATTCAATCACAATCAAAAGATTTCAATTGCGATTCATCGCATCGGCATATCAAAATAAACAGTGGTCAATCACAATCAGAGCAGGAGCAACCAATCGCAATCGGAGGAGAAATATATTGCATCAAGAAATGTGGCAAGAGGACCCGAAAGGAGTTTTTATATGTTTTAAACAAGTTTTATTATATACGCCGAGAATTGATTTAAAGGCATAATAAAAGGCAGCTAGTATAATGAAAGTTGGGTTACATATATAAATAAGAGTTGTCATAAGGATAAAACGATGGTTGCGATGGTACTAAAATATGCCGCGTCGTCTGTAGACCCACAGGCCTCGGCTCAAGGTGGAGGGCGATTCTTTATATAAAACAATTGCGATGTATGTATGTTCCGCTTGTGGAACTCACCACATCAACAAGACACTCGTGGCATGAAAAGGGTTGGAATTTCCCTGATTTAAAAGTCAGCAATTGCATTTTATTTATTTAAAAGGCACAGTTACACGTATGTAGCAGTTACACACCCACAGAGGACAGAAAAGCAAACAGAGCCGAAAGGAGATAAAACACAGTCACAGAAAAGACAAAGACAGCCAAAGAAAAGACAAATGCGTAGCGATTCAAAAGACTAAATGAGTTGAGCTGGAGTACACATTGTAATTCAAATGTAAATGTTTTAATTGTTTTTATTGTTTGTGATGCATTGGAAAGTCTCCGGAAGAAAGAAAATATCCCATTTTAATATTAAAATAAACACCTACAGTTACATTTTCTGAGTGAGCTGAAAAGAGATGAGAAGGCAGAAGGCAAAGAGACATGGCCGTCCATTTCGAATTCCCAGTGGAATACAAACAGCCATGAAGCTATTTTTGTATAAAACAGGGTAATATCCAAGGGGAGAGATGTTGACGAAAAAGGAGTGAGAGAAGAAGAGAGTATGCAACAGAATTAAGGAGAGTTGAAGAGAATAAGCAAGCTGCAAGAAGAATGTGAATAAGGAGGAGCTGAGTAAAGAAGAAGAAGGGGCTGAGCAGAGATGATGCAGGTCTGATATAAGATTTGATGATTGATGTAGAAGAAGGCATGCAACCCTCTATATCCTGTAACGTTGTATGTTTTTCTTGAAAGAGTAAGGAATTTGGAGCTTCCCTATCAAGTTGTATTGACTGAGAGGTAGGAGCCTCCTCGTAGGCTGGTGCCTCGCAGAAAATAGATGGGAGTTGGAGCTCTTTGCAAGTTGTAGCTGCAATTGAGGGCTGAGCCCAGAGGCTAGTGCATGTTAAAATCAAGGAGTTGGAGCCTTTGCAAGTTGTAGCTCATGTAATCTGAGGTTGGAGCCTCCTGTAGGTTGGTGCCTACAGAAAATCAGTGGTGAGAGGGAGTTGGAGCTTTCCTTTGCATCACAAAAATAATAAGATGTGGTTTTCTCCCTTTATGGGTTTCCACTTATATCTGGTGTCTTTGTGTATAATGTCTATGTGTTGATGTGGTTTATCTAATCTTCTTAATACATGTTGCTTGCATATTAATACTGTTGTTACATTAACAAATTTGCCTGATACTTGCTGCTCACAAATTAAGATTGCTCACATATTAAGTTGACCATGAAATAAAGGTGTAAATGAGATTTAAGGGAAAATTTTTAAAAGTCCATGTATGTGTTAAACTGATTCACCCCCCCCTCTCAGTTTAACTAAGGGTTCAACATAATGACTTGAAATGTTTCCTTTTCTTGCTCTCCCAATTTAAACAATGTATCTTTCTTGATCATCTTTTGCAATGGAAGAACAATATGTGAAAATTCTGGAATGAATAGTTTTACGAAGTTTATCTATCCTAAAAATGATTGCATTGATTTTTTGTTATGTGGTTGTGGAATTTCTGAATTTTTTTTAATCTGGCCAGGATCAATACAAATTCCATTTTTTGAGACGATAAAACCAAGAATTTTACCTTTAATTAAAGCAAAAATTGACTTCTTTGGATTAAGAGAAATCCTAAATCTTCTGCATCTTTCAAAGATCTGCTTTAAGTCATGCAAATGATTGTTTCTCTTTTTTGAATATATGGTTATATCATCAAGATAAACTACCACTATTTGATTTATCAATCCTTTGAAGGCTATATCCATGGCTCTCTGAAATATTTCTCCTGAATTCATTAATCCAAATGGCATCTTTTGGTATGCATAGGTTACCCACTTTGTTCGATATGTAGTTTTCAAACGATCCTCTGGATGAACCAAAATTTCGTTATATCCTGAAAATCCGTCTAAAAAAGACATCAATTCTGAACCTGCTACTGACTGTAAAACTTGTTCCATCGATGGTAAAGGAAAATTATCCTTTTGACATGCTTTCTTCAGATTTCTAAAGTCAATACAAATTTGAATATCACCATTATTTTTTCTCACAGGTACTAGATTAGAAACCCATTTTGAATGTATAACAGGAAAAATGATTTTGGCTTTCAAAATTTTATTTAACTCATTTTTTATTCTAGTTTCCAAATTTGGATGTATTTTCCTGAGATTTTGCTAGATGGATTTAACATTGGATACCATAGGAATAATATGATGAATGATGGATGGGTTGTAGGTTTTAAGATCCTGGTAATTCCATGCAAAAATATCTTTGTATTTTTAAATAATGAAATGAATGAATTTCTTTCTCCAGATGAAAGGCTAAGCCCTAGATTTATATCTTGATGTACTTTATCAGATCCTAATTTAACTAATTCAAACCTTAAACTAGAACTTTACAGTTTGCAATTGTTGATTTTTTTGAATCTGTCTTTTAAATCGTATAAATCTTCAAGTTTTACCACGGATTTTGGTAAAATATTCTTCTCAGTTTGTTGTTTGATTTGATTATCATGTTTATCTTCATCTATAATTTTATCATCATATGATTTTTCAGAAGTAAGAAAACTTGCCAACTAGTAACGTTACCTGGCACAGATGGACGAAAAATCAATTCAATAGAGAATCTGTCAGGACTAAAATCTTCTGATAGAATCAACTTCGATGCAACGTTAGCCAAAAGATCAACATTTCCATTTTGTGATCTAGGAATAGGAGAGATATTTAATGCTAAAAAATGAGATGTTAGGTCTTGAACCAGAGATTGATAATGTTTCAAGTGAATTGAGAGACACTGAATAGTTTTTTGTACTTGTCTTACACCAATATATGAATCTCCAAATACTTGAATATAGTGTATATCAAGACTTATTTCTTTACGAAGACCTTGAACTAATGCTTCATATTCGGAAATATTGTTAGTGCAATCAAATTCAAGTGTACAAGCTAACATATTTTTTTCACCTTTTGGGATAATAAACACGCATCTTGCTCCTGCACCATCATTGGATCTTAATCCATCAAAGAAAAGTTTCCAAAACAGAGAATGGACTATTGTTTCTTCTTCAAAATTTAAGGATCTGTTCGAATCTTTTTGGGAAATTTTTTCTATTTGTGAATTAACAGAATTGAATGAGAAAAGTGAAATTTTAGCATTAAAATTCCCCAAGAATGATTTTGCAGAGTAATTACCCAAAATATTGTTATTGAATGTTATGGGTTCATTTTCCTCCCCAAGATCTGTAACTGAGTATTTCATATGTTTTTCACGATCAGATTTGATTTGGTTCGCTTTTCCATTATATGGAAGCCACATGTGGGACCAGTCCATTACTAAATATCCATGTAATTTTTCAGACCAGTCTCTGTTGAGCCTCAAATTTGTCATAATTTTGTTGATGAAACCATCCATTTTCGCATCATTCCATTCACCCATTGCCATCATTTTTAACCATATTTCTTCATAAATTCACCACATTCCCACATACATGTTTACATGGTTTATTATTATTATTTCTATTATTTTTAATGAATTAAAGAGAATTATGCATGGTTTTACTAACGATATTTTGACAGTTCAATTTTCTACAGTTTTTCGTAGATATCTCCATGGTTGAGGTAGTAGCACCAGTCTAGAATGAGATCAAACACATGGAAACTGTTTCTAGAAGCTTCAATATGGATTTTTGTTGGTCAAATTCCACCCAGGCCACACATGTCGACCTCTAGGCAAAGATCAAGGGAAAATCACAATAGTTTTGAACAGTCAACTTCAAATACATTTTTTGACCAAAATAAAGCGAATCTTGTAAAAAAACAACATGGGTTTTGTTCATCATGGGACAAATTAAGTTATCAATGAGCAGTTTTCCCAAATTCGTTACCATTTGGGAGATATTTCAGGTTCTTTGGAGCCCTATTTTGTAGTTGCATGAGCAAACATTGCGCCCATGTGCCAATAAACACCCAATCAAGAAAACAGAGGTTGGAATGGACTGTGCTTCACCAAATTCGTGGAAAATAGGTGCCCATTCATTTATGATCTTTAGCCATATGAATCTCCATGAAGTTACATTGCATCCCCTATATAAACACTCCATTGAAACAAAGAGGGGAGGTTAATTTTCTGAAGCATATTGTGAAGTTTTAAAACTCTGTTTTTCATTACTTTTTAATGAAGAAGTGCCTTGAAGATTTGATTCATAGCTAATTGTTCATGTGAAGCTTTGAGACCACATGTTTGTGGAGGGCCCCTGCAAACAGTGAAGGTTTTGCATTTTATGTTTTTAATGTAGTTTTCATGTTTTAATTTTATCATTTGCCGTTTTTTTTTTTTTTTTTAGAATTCCAATTTGTCATTTGTTGTATTTGTTTACAAAATTCCATTTTATTATTTGATGTAGATACTTTCAAAATTCTTCTTTTATCATTTGATGTAGATTCATCAATCTTTCCTTTCGAATTGTCAAATTGCAGAAGATTCATAGTTTTACTACTAGAGTAGCAGTGATTTATTTTAGAGTATTTTACAAGTTCATGAGTGGTTTATTTCAAGAGCATGAGTGATTTATTTTCGAAACAATAGTGATTGAGTGATTTCCTTTCAACATATGAGTGCATTCTTTTCGGTTCATGAGTTATTTCTTTTCAAGAGCTATAGTGATTTCTTTACAAGTTTCATTGTCATAACATTGCATTTCAAAAACATAAAAATGTATAAATTCCCTTTTCTAGAATTTGATTTTATCTTCATGCACAAGCATGTTAGATAATAATAATTTTTAGAGAATAAAAAATAAATTAGTTAAGGTTTCTTCATAAGATAGAGAAAGTTTGTTTCAGTTTTTACAGAGTAGAAAGCATGTTGATTTTTAGAACTTAGTTGTAATTTAAGTTTATCAATTTCATTAGGAACATAAGAATAAAAACATCCTTAGAAGTAATCTCTACAAATTCAATCATCACACCAATAAACTAAATGAATAAAAGAGGCTTCTAGCATATATTTTCCACTTGCACTTCACAAGTTTACCAACTTAGGTCGATAATTTATGTAATCAATTTAAGACAATTAAATTGACCAAAAAATTTTCCGTCATTGCCGAGGAAGTGTAAATAGGAGCCTTTTTCCTAAAAAAAAAAAAAACCACTTCAATGACCTATAACCCCCACTATATAACGTGGTGCAGTAAGATCCTTTTTGATTTCCCATTCAAGAAACTGATATCAACATTCAAATGAAGAACATCCCTCCATCTGTACTTCCTAACTTCAAATGTATGAGATCAGAAGACCTGGAAACTATTCTTTTTGAATTTAAAATAATTTGTAGATCTTTTGGCTACTCATTGCACATTCAAAAATTGAATTTGTTTCCGGCAACATTGAAGGATGGAGCTCTTAGATGGTTCATGACTTTAGGAAAAAATTTCCATAAGGACATGGGATGATATGAAAAGAGTATTTTTGGAAAAATATAAAGATTATTGCATACACCATGACCTTAGAAATGAATTCTTTAAGATGAACCAAAAAGAGGATGAAAGCCTAGAAGATTTAGTGGAGAGATTTACTTATAATATCAAAAGATCTAAATTGCATAATTTAGGATTAGACACATTAAAAACTCTCCTACTAAATGCTATAAAGGATGAATGGATTGGTATTCTTAATCTGGTGGGAAAAGGAGATGTCTATCAATTGTCATTTCGAGAGATTTGTGAACTATGCAAGAACATATCAAGAGGAAAAGCAAAGTATGTAACATCCCCTCAAGATCCATTTATGGCAAGAGTAAGTAAGTTGACATCAAGATTGGTAAGTCAAACTAATCTTAACAATTTGCTAAACATTCTTGGTAATTTAAATGAACAAATTGACATGCTAAGAATGAAAAACAAACAAAAATTTGAGAATGCTACTTCATTTATATTTTTCCCTAAATGTAGAAAGAAACATGCTTTTCATGAATGTCTGCTTGATAACATTAAAATTTGTGACATATGTATAGGATCACATACTACTAAAGATTGTTCATCATTACCAGGGTTAAAGGCAGTTTACCAGGAAGAAAATCAAACACTGGAAAAATCTTGTTATGTAGCTCCAAGAAGACTAAGCAGCCTCATCAACCTTGTATGATGCAAGATCCCAATTCTCAATTTCAGGGTCATGCACAAGAATCTCAAAGTAATTGGCAAACACCCTTGTCTTGGAAACCTTAGACATCTCAATCCTAGCCTCAAAACCAACCTTGGAAACCTTGGCCATCTCAATCCCAACCTCAAAACCAATCTTGGCAACAAAGTTGGCAAAGGCCCTATAAAGGAAATCCACCATATCCTCAATCTTTCCCTCTCTATCCTCAATACCATCATCAATGTTATCCATACCATTCACCTCCACCACAACATCAATATCACCCTCATTTGACCTCAATTCAACCTTTCCCATTACCATTCACACAAGCACCCCAAAGATCCATTCTCACTCCATACTTGCACAACCGTTTCATATCCCCAACAATAAAACACCTCAATCAACTTACAATTTTGAGGTATTGCAAAATGATTCACCATCTATCATTGAAGAACAACAATAAGAAGTATAAGACTCAGATAAGGTCCAAGAATCATGGATTCATTTCGATAAAGAGAAGTTGTTGGAACCAGAGATTGAAAATTTTCATGACTGCTTATCACCAGATTCTATGAATGAAGATCACATCTTTGAAGACTTGCATGAAATGATAGTAGGAAGCCAAGGAATACAAGATTAAATTGAATCTTGGTTCAGGGGAGTCATCGGATCCCAATGCTCAATTCTTCAGTAGCTGTTGATATCATCTTAATCAAGGCAATTCATCTCTCATATACTGGTACATATCAAAGAGTATATTTCAAACCTGCATATGCATTTATCTATCATCTTGTTACAGACATGGTTCCATTGAAAGTATTCATATACTTGAATAAGATTTATTTTTCGAGTAGAGTAGGACATATAATAAAAAAAAATTAAAGAGAAAAATAAGTCATATTATGAAAACTAGCTTGCTGGCACAATTGGACATGAGCTTTGCTTGAAAACCAGGAAAATGGCGAGCAAAGTTCACAATAAGTTCTACAATTTCATGATGGTTTTAATATTTTAGTATGATTCTTCAAATCATTTTTGGTTCTATTCTCGAGTTGGATCATGTGGAATTCCTTGAGGTCCACCTTCCAACAGATCTTGTCCCATCGACCTCGACACCTTATCTGGGATCAAGATCAGAGATTATTTGGAACAATTTTCATCATTCATAGGTAATCCAATTATTTCTTCACATGCTTGACTTCGACACATTCATTCGCATGGTAAGAATTGTACCATGAATTTTGGCTTTGATAAAGACTAATGGTTTTATGGAATTAGCAACAACTTGAAACATTACATTTTATTGGTTTCTTGTAGCAACATGTTCATCTTTGTTTCATTCAAAAACAACATGATGGCACCATTACAACACTTTTTCATTCATTTTCATTTTCAAGAAAAACAATAAATTTGGGCCTATTTCAGTCAATATGCAGTATGTTTCATGGTTTCTACTTCAACATACAGTACACAATTGAAATCAGCAGGTCAGAATCGGAGAAAATAATTTTTTGTAAAAATTGACATTTTTTTGCAACAATTGCGGAAAGTTGCAGTTTCTGCAGCTATTGCTGTAGCGGCTTGATTTTTTTGTTGAAAATTTTTCTAGAGGAAGTTTTGGCACAAATATTGCAAGAGATTGGAGCATAAATAAAAAAATTTGAGCTTCTGGTTTTTCTCATAATATGATAAATTGAGTAATACGCGGACATAATTTAAAAGAAGAAACAATTTTTAAGGGCATTTCAAGTCGGTTTCTAAGGCAGATTTTCATTTTTTAGGGCATATTCTGGTATTTTTGCACAACACCATATTTTCTTCATCAAAATGGGACTTTGAAGGCATGTGGCAATAGATAAGTTAAAAATACATGGTTTCCCTTTTGAATCACACAATTTGGCCTTTAAATGAGTTCGTGGCATGTTTTGTTTTGTTGCAACATTGGGCAGCGTGAAAGGTGAAACTGGGAAAAAATTGATTTGATCATAACTTGCAAACCGTTCATCCGTTAGGCCAGAAATGTTTATGGTAAATGCATCGAGGTAGGCTAAATGAACACATAAAATATCAGAAAATTACAGTATGCATTTTTCAAGAAATTGGCCACTTTCACCTAAAACTATTTATCATTTTTATCAAGATCCGTGCACCTGATGCATAATATTAATAGCAACAACCTCAGAAAATTTCAGGAGAATTTGATTTACCATTTGAGAGAAATTGGAAAAACAAATCCGCTACATGAAAAAGATACCTTTTGTCGAGCAAGGTCAAAGCGGCGGTCAACACATCATGGATCAGAGTACTTGAGCCAAATCAATGCCAAATCAGCCATCAGATCATGTTCTCTTCTCCAATTCCAAAAGGTCAACTTGAGGTAAAAAAAGCCTTAAACTTTTTAATTTGTTAAAAATTCTAGAAATTTTGATGAAAAGCTATTGTAAACATGTAGTTCCAATTTTTTTCCCATTTTGTTTTATCATACCTTTTAGCAACCAATCCCACAACTTATGATTGATTCTTTATCAACAAAGTCCTACCCACACAATCATCTCATTTTTTTCCATGGTCATAATGATGTTCTTCCATTATTTCACCACTCTCTTGTTTGTCCATGCTTTCCTTAATGGTCCATCAACATGATGTTCTTGAGAAAAATAATTATTTTACAAATAGAAAAACTCGACTTCATGGTACATGTTTGTAGCACATGATCAAAAGGTACACGGAGCACTTCAAATTATGTGTCCTATTGCTCATCTTCAGATTTTTAATGGAAGCTAAGAAATGATGAGTACAAAGCCACAAGAAGAAGAAGATTGCAACAAGCATTTGTTCACACACTCTTGAAGTCACTTGGAAGCAGAACTAAGGCTTCGATAAGTTGCATAACCCTCAACAACAACAACTCTTATTTTGTGTTATGTGCAACTCATCTTGTAAAAAGCTTCACATTGGGAAGTATTCTTCATTCATTAGTTTGTGAGTTCTTGAAGAAACTATTTGATCACATAGTTGAAATGTGATTGGTTGCTATGCATGGATGATATGAAGACAAACATTATGGGCTGCAATATATGATCTTTTCCATCCATACTAATGGGATGAACTTCACAAGGATGGAAAACACATTCTATAGATGGAGTCAAAGTCTTGATGTGTTCTTCACAATATGGTATTCTACAAAGGCTTGAACAATTTGAGCACAATTAAAATAGTGACAACTACAAGTACTTGGATATGCTACTATGTGGGCTTCCTTTATTTTCACACAAGTTGCATATAATAAATAAGGAAGGGTTGGAGAAAAGTGCATCATATTGAGATAAATGGTCAATATTTCTCTCTTGGAGCTTCGGTCAAGGATTTAGTTGAAATGACAGAATAAAGGAACACAAGGAACCGGTTGGATTATGAAACTTTGCAAGGCTTTCTTTGCATCAGGAAATGCAAAATCTCCGGTGTGGGGGAATGTTGAGCCTAAAATTCGTCATAATTTTGTTGATAAAACCATCCATTTTCGCATCATTTCATTCACCCATTGACATCATTTTTAACCATATTTCTTCATAAACGCACCACATTCCCACATACATGTTTACATGGTTTATTATTATTATTTCTATTATTTTTAATGAATTAAAGAGAATTATGCATGGTTTTACTAATGATAGTTTGAAAGTTCAAGTTTCTACAGTTTTCATAGATATCTCCATGGTTGAGGTAGTAACACCACTCTAGAATGAAATCCAACACATGGAAATTGTTTCTAGAAGCTTCAATATGGATTTTTGTTGGTCAAACTCCACCCAGCTCACACATGTGGACCTCCAGGAAAAGATCAAGGGAAAATCACAACAGTTTTGAACAGTCAACTTCAAATGCATTTTCTGAGAAAAATAAAGCGAATATCGTAAAAACACAACATGGGTTTTGTTCAGCACAGGAACAATTAAGTTATCAATGAGTAGTTTTTTCCAAATTCGTTACCATTTGGGAGAAATTTCAGGTTCATTGGAGCCCTATTTTGTAGTTGCGTGAGCAAACATTGCACCCATGTGTCAATAAACACCCAATCAAGCAAACAGAGGTTGGAATGGACTCTGCTTCACCAAATTCGTGGCAAATAGGTGTCCATTCATTTTTTATCTTTAGCCATATGAATCTCCATGAAGTTACATTGCATCCCTTATATAAACACTCCATTGAAACAAAGAGGGTAGGTTAATTTTCTAAAGCATATTTTGATGTTTTAAAACTCTGTTTTTCATTCCTTTTTAATGAAGAAGTGCCTTGAATATTTGATGCATAGCTGACTGTTCATGTGAAGCTTTGAGACCACATGTTTGTGGAGGGCCCCTGCAAACAGTGAAGGTTTTTCATTTTATGTTTTTAATGTAGTTTTCATGCTTTCATTTTATCATTTGCCGTAGTGTTTTTTTTTTTTCCTTCACAATTCCAATTTGTCATTTGCTGTAGTTGTTTCCAAAATTCCATTTTTCTATTTGATGTAGATGCTTTCATAAGTCTTCTTTTATCATTTGATGTAGATTCATTAATCTTTCCTTTCGAATTGTCAAATTGTAGAAGATTCATAGTTTTACTTCTAGAGTAGTAGCAATTTATTTTAAAGTAGTTTTACAAGTTCGTGGGTGGTTTAATTCAAGAGCATGAGTGATTTCTTTTCGAAACAATAGTGATTTAGTGATTTCCTTTTAGCATATGAGTGCGTTCTTTTCCGTTCATGAGTGATTTATTTTCAAGAGCTATAGTGATTTCTTTACAAGTTTCATTGCCATAACATTTCATTTCAAAAACATAAAAATGTATAAATTTTCTTTTCTAGAATTCGATTTTATTTGCATGCACAAGTATGTTAGAGAATAAGAATTTTTAGAGACTAACAAATAAATTAGTTAAGATTTATTCATAAGATAGAGAAAGTTTGTTTCAGTTTTTACAGAGTAGAAAGCTTGTGGATTTTTAGAACTTAGTTGTAATTTAAATTTATCAATTTCATTAGGAACATAAGAATAAAAACATCCTTAGAAGTAATCTCTACAAATTCAATCATCAGACCAATAAACTAAATGAATAATAGAGGCTTCTAGCATATATTGAGCACTTTCACTTCACAAGTTTACCAACTCCGGTCGATAATTTATGTAATCAATTTAATACAATTAAATTGACCAAACAAGCTTTGCTAAGAACTAAACCATAGAATTCAAGGATGTCGGCAATCAATATATCGATAATCCGTGCAACTTTTGGATTTGATGAAAATTGAATACTTACCGAATTGGTTTCTCCTAATACTTTAACCTTTGTTCTATCCAATTGAACTATACTAACTGATGACTTATGGGGTGCGATATTTAACTTCTCACAGACTGAATATGGCATTATATTTGAGAAGCCCCAGAATCAATCAAACAGTTATGAACAATTCTATTGTTGATTTCATAGGTTAAGAGGAAAGTAGAGGTGTGAGAATTTGAACTATCGCCAATAAAAATAGCATCTGAAGCATTAAATTTGTTTTAATTGTCGATTGGATGTTTCCTTATCCCATTAGTAGCTTTAGCAATAACAGTTGAAGGAGGAGGAGATGCAGTGATAGCATTCAAATCTTTCAATAAAATTTTATGTTGCTGCTTTTATTTGCTAACTTCATGAAGAGAAATATTGGCTTTAATATTCTTCATATCCTCGACAATGTTGTATTCAATAGTGTCAGGTACTACCAAAATTTTAGATTAAGGATTCAGTGTAGATTTGACTGAATCAGATTCAGTAATAGCTTGCTGAGATGGTTTGACTGTAGTTTTTTTATTGAGAGATTTGTATTTAGCAATAGAAGTTGGGATTTTATGTTTCTGTATGGATTGATTTGGTTTTGCAGAAGTCTTACTTCTAGTGCTAACATGCATAGCTTCAAATTCTATCTCTTCATCAGAGGAGTGTAAGACAAAGTCCCATAATCCATGTAATTCAGCTATTTCTTCATCTTGAGTTTGTCGGTGGAAGCTGTAGTTTCTTCTTCTTCGGATTCAACATTAGAAATACTATTGGGGGGCTCTGATACAGACAATTGATTCTTTATAAATGATCTAAAGGTTTTCTAGTGGAAATTTCAGCAACCTGTTTTTTTATTTCAACCATTTCACTAGACATGGTCTTGAGGACCTTTTGTAATCCTTCAAGACCGAACGGGTATTTGGGAGTTTTCTTCTTTTGTTCATCTTTAAATGTTACTTTTTTAGATTTTTTATCTTCCAAATCACTTTTCTTCTCTAAAAGTACAATTATTCTCTCAATGGACAAAGCTTCTTTCATATTTTCTACAAGTGTAACCATATTGGATCTATCTAAAAAAATTTCTATATTAGAAGGAAGGGAAGATATGTACCATTCTATTTGTACATCCAATCCTGGTCTAGAGGTAGTTATAATTTTATTCAATAACTTGTTAAACCTGGAGTTGAAGTCTTTGATATTTTCATTTGAATTAGCTTTTAAATTAGAAATATCATTGATTAATGAGGAAATTTTCCTATCATCACCAAATTTAACAAGAAATAGGTCTTGAAAAGTATTACAATCTCCTATTGAACTGGAAGGGAGGGAAAAATACTAGGATCCTGCAGATCCTTGGAAAGTATATGGAAACAATCTCACTACAACATCTTCATGTTGCATACCGTGGAGGTTCATGGCCAACATAAAATTATTGAGATGTTCTTCAACAGGAAGGCCATCATCATGATTATATTTTGGTAACCATTTTTCTGGAAGATTCGGGAGAGGATGTAAATTTTCCATTTGAAAATCACCTAGATTAATGGTAGGTTGGCCATTGTTTTACTTGTTGTTTGTGAAGATGAGCTAGTAAGTCCAGAAGCAAATGTTTATGGTGAAGAGCTTACTACTGGACTAGTACTACTTATAGAAGCACTGATTGTTTGAGTAGAAATGGTTTGATGAATAGAAATGGGTTGATTAGAGGAGATGGTGGGAGTAAATGGGGATGAAGATGATGTGATCTCACTGATACCTGATTAAGATGATGATGTGGTTTCTTTCTTACGATGAGATAAAATAGGAAACTCGAAAGGAGTTATCCCAAGTTTTTCACTTTGTGATCGAGTTAACACACCAATACCTCGAAACTTAGATGTAATACTTTCTTCAAAAATTTCCGAATTGGTTGTCTTATCTAGAGAGATAGATATTTGTTCTAATATTTCAATCAAAGACTGAACTTTGGGAGACTCGGGAATATGTTCTGAATAAGGTCTACGAGGAATGTTTCAGGAGATGTAAGAAATGGCTCTACAACTTTAGACTTATAACCAGGAGATAGTGAATGAGATCTAGAAGCCATAGAAGCTTTGGAGAGAGTTTGAATCTTATGTTGGCTTTTCAATTGAGATTCAGCTTTATATGCCATACATAGTTGGATGGCCTTCCTTCTAGCGCCAAAAATGTTGAGGGTTGGAGAGTGAATTTCTCAACATTGGGGGATTCCACCCAGTTGGGAGCTTAAAGCAGCTCCTTTTCCATTGAAATGGTGGGTCTGATTGGGGATATAGGGACCAGTTTCCCGTATAAGAAAGAATTTATATAACAATGTAATAAAATCAACATGAATGGAGTGATCAATTCTAATTATAACATAAATATAACTAAATATAACTACTTCCCAGGATTGAACTGATTTATATGATTATGGAATAATATTTCATAAGCATGAAACAATATAGATCATCGCATACCAAATGAATATAAGCACATTAAAGAAACTAAATCAATGTAATTGATTTAGTTGATGAAGAACACTAATAATATAACAGATCTCTAAGTCACTCTTCTAACATCATATCATTCAATACATTTTATCAATAGTAATAAGAATATATATCATTTCAATGCTTATCAAAAAGAGACAAATAGATAGAAACAAGTTTGCTAAAATCACAGAAACATAAAACGATCAATACATAGATAATAGTACCCGTTGCATCATAGCTTACTTATGAAAATATAGCCTTTGGGCTCAAACTTTCAATTAGATACTTATGTTCAAAAAATAGTGTAAGTTCCAAAAGCCTTCTTCTCAAAAATCTAGACCCCTTTCTAAATGCATGAAAGGGGTTTAAATACTAATTAATATTACAAAAATATAAGAATTATGAAATAAGTCTTCTACTATTAACCTAAATTATAAACTAAAAGCTAGGAAATTAAAATGCATAAGTTATAACGGTCTCATGATTGTTTCTCAGATCCACACTCTAACTGTTCCTTGAGCCGGCGTGCTTTGATCATATATTCGAGCTGGGGGGGATGTATTGGCTGAATTCTCATATGGCCCGTGAATATTGCACATTTGAGTGTTGGAAGAAGCTGAACTGCAGTGTTTGAAAGACACCTCAGCACTCCCAATTAATTGTGAGGTTTGATCAACAAGTACCAGTAAATCTCCATGTTTACCTTTGTCATGTTTTCTATGTCAAGAGCCTTTTTGTTTGACGTTTCTTCCCAATATTGTTTTAAGAAGCTGATTTCTAGCATGATGTATTTTGGTATTTCATGGATAAGATTGGATTGTAGGAGAGAATATTTTATGTACTCAGAGATGTTGGAAGACATATTTTTAGCTCTGATGATAACTAATTCAACACTTTTTATTTTCATAGCCCAATCTCCAAATACTATATCTTTTATTGGTTTTTCAAGATGAGGAAGATCGGTCGCTCTTCCCTGTACACTATCTTGCCAATCTATATACTTTGACACCTTATCATTAGTCTCTTCATAATAAATCCTCAAATTAGAAATCTGAGTGACTAATTGATCACTTGTCTTAATTTTCTCTTGAATCTGTTTGTACTTCTGACATAAAATTGTTTGTTGTTTTACCATTAATGCTTGTAGTTCTGTTGTTTATTTCTTCACCTCATTGAGCTCTAGTTTCTCCTGAAGCTTTTGAATGTTCTACTGTAATTGATGAAATATTAGATCCCTTTCTTTAATTTCATTTTCGAATTTGAGTTTGAGACCTTCAAACTCCTGTTGTTGATTATTAATACTTGATTGCAACTCTTGTTTGATATTTTGTTTTTCATTAAAGAAACTTTGCTCCATTTGAGCAATTTTCTGATCCTTCTCCATAATTAATGACTCAATTTCTGCTCCCTTATGGATAGTTGTGTCTGCATAAGCACCTCCAAACTGAGATAATATGCTAAATTCTTTTCATGGAGCTGACTGAGTTCCTTTCCAGAGGACTTGCATTGATTTTGTATCCATAGGCAGTTCTGGATAATCTTCCATCTTTCGTTTTTTCTTTGACCTGGATACAACAACTTTGTGCTTTGGACTGTAAAATACATCCAATGGAGGTATTTCTTCAATATTCATTATTATTTCTATTGTTGGGAAAGTAGGGATGATCTCCATATCTTGGGCCTATTTATCTCCTTGTTTCTCCTCTATATCATTGAGCTTTATTATATGATTTTTCTCAAGAGAAATTTCAGAAATCTCTGCAGTAAATGAGATTTCTTGAATTTCTCCTTGATCTTTGGAGTCATCTAGATTAGAATAAAATTGTTGAACGCTTGGTCCTCCTGTATGAATTATTTTTTTAGAGTATCTTCACTAGGGGGAGTTTATGTCAAAATGACATTTTCATCAGCGGGAGTATTAGTATCAGATAATGCTTTCTCAAAATTTTCCCAATCTTGATTAAACTTCTCTTCCTACAGAAAATCCACGATTTCTTGTTCTACAACTGGTACTGGTACCTGAATTGGAGGAATCGGAACCGAAATCTGTTCTGCTTCTGGCACTGGTCTGTGGAACATGTAATTTGGAAGATGAGAATTCCTCTGCTCTCTATATTCTTTGAATCGTATCAAATATTTTGGATTGAACCTTTCGGTTGCTATTTGTTAAACCCTTGAAAATTATGGGATTGACTCAAACACATCATCGAATTTATCAAGCTCGCTTGGAAATGCCCACAGCTTAACTTGATTCGTTATTTCTCTAGCAACGCCATATGAATCATAACTTTTGTTGGGTAGCATTGGAAAATTTAAGGGTTTTAATCAATCAATTTCAAGATAGGAATGCTTGAAATTTTTGAGAGTATATGACCCACATGAAATAGGAAAATTTTTCCAAAGTATTTTTGGCATCTTTCAGAAATTTAGTCAACCTATTACCTATAGTCTGATAAGCAATTTCCTTAGCCAATAATTTTTTTGGTATATATAAGGGTAGGACATGAGGGCGAGCATGACATCCAAAAATTCGGATGTATGTGTAAAATTCTTCACAAAACCACCTTCCTATAGGCTTGAAACTTTTATTGGCTTCATGGCTGACTCTATGGATTTTTATTTAAAAAATGACTTGAAAAACTGGGAGCATTATATCATTACATATTTTAAACATATGAGAGTGATATTTTGATTCCCACAGGAATTATAACTGTACAAAGATGGGATTTTGACTTCTCTGGTCCATTTCCATCCTAATGACGGAAATTCAATAGAAAAATAGATAGCATCTAGGATAAAAGAACTCATATAAAAAGGAGTGACTGTACTGGACGGGAGATTACGATTTTATCTATAGACAATGATACATCTAATCAAATTATCAGATAGAATATTAGCCCAATCAAGAATATATCCACAAGAGGTTGCTTCTATCATGGGTGTCCAATCTTCCTTAAATTTGGTTGTATTTGTAGACCCAAAAACACGACACATCATTGCATCAATTTGCGAGAATGAGATTTTAAGAGAAACCACTGAGTACATACCCTTGTCGTCATGTTTATGGTGATTAGGATCATTTCTCCAATCCTTTATTACATTTGCAGGATGTTCATTCTCTCGCATGAATTATTGAACAAAATGGTTGTCATATCTCTTCGCTCTTATCTTAGCGGCGGAATTGGCGGAGTCCGCCATTTGTGATGGAACTCCAAAATTAGCAGAGTTAACTAGAGTTCTCTCTAGTTTTGGAGGGGTTTCCTAGGCCAAAATTGAGTAAACCATAGGCGGAGAAATATTCGACCAAATGGGGCTTAGGACGAGTCTATCCTGGAATATTTGGACATTCTAAGCATGTTGGAGTAGGTTTTAGGAGCAGTAGAGGATTGTAAACATCATTTTTTTCCATTTTGAGCTAATACAGAGGCCCAAGCTATGGAAGATGGACCAAGGAGATGTAGCCCGGGAGGGGTGAACTCCTTCATAAAAGACCCTTTCATCCCATATATTATCTGAGATAAACAAAAATTTTCTGTCCCAATGGCTTTGTGAGGATATTTTCAAATTGTTCCTCTGACCTGCAATGCAACAACACAATTTCACCATTGTTAATTAATTCTCTTATGAAATTGTATTTGGCATCAATATGGTTTGTTCTCTTGTGGAAAACTGAATTCTTTGACAATGCAATTGCTAAAATATTATCACCGAAAATTGTGGTTCCTTTGTCTTTTCCATGACATAAATCCCTCAGCATCCTTCTCATCCAAATTTCTTGACATGTTGCTGCTACATATTTAGATTCTGATGTTGATAATGAAGCTATTGGTTGCTTTTTGGAAGCCCATGAAAAGGCGCCCGACCCCAAATGAAAAACATACCCTGATGTGTTCTTTCTGTCATCAACACTTCCATCCCAATCACTGTCAGTGTAACCAATCAGCTTAAAATCATCAGTTGCGAAGTGTAGAACACCATACTCCTTCCTCCCATTGACATACTTTAAAATTCTTTTGGCTGCTTGCCAATGTGTTTCCTTGGGTGTCTCCATGAATCTGAATATCAAACTTACTGCATACATTATATTAGGCCTAGTTGCAGTCAAATACATTAGAATACCAACCAAGCTTTTGTGCAATGTTGGATTGACATTCTTGCAGCAATCTTCCTTGCTCAACTTCAACCCCATGACAGTTGGAGTTGATGATGGCTTGATGTTCTGCATATTGAACCTTTTTAAAATCTCTGCAACATACTTTTCTTAGGAGATAAAATTTCCATTTTCTGTTTGTTTTACTTCTATGCCCAAAAAATATCTTAACAAACCCAAGTTAGTCATTTCAAACTCACTTTTCATTACTGCTTTGAAATCAACAATGAAAGAAACATCATTTCTTGTAAAAATCAAATCATCTACATACAAAGAAACAATAAGAATTGTACCGTCATTTTCTTTGATGTAAAGTGTGGGTTCACCATCACACTTGTCGAACCCATTTTCCATCAGGTAAGCATCGATATTGTTGTACCATGCTCGTGGTGCTTGCTTCAGCCCATAAAGAGATTTCCACAGCTTACACACCTTGTGTTCTTGGCCTTATTTTTCATAGCCAGGAGGTTGTTCAACATACAACTCCTCTTTCAACACTCCATTCAGGAATGCTGACTTCACATCCATTTGATAAAATTTCCATTTTTGTTGTGCTTCTATAGACAACATTGTTTGCACTATCTCCATCATTGCAACGGGTTCAAAGGTTTCCTCATATTCTCTTCCTTGCTGCTGCTTGTAGCCTTTGAGAACTAGCCATGCTTTGTGCCTTTATATCTTGCCTTCAATGTTGCTCTTGGTCTTATAGACCCATTTCAATCAAATAACTTATTTTCCTTGTGGGAGGTCCACTAACTCCCATGTGTCATTCCTTTATATTGCTCCTGTTTCTTCATTCATTGATTCAATCCACTTCTCTTCTTTGACTGCATCTTCAAAGTGGATTGGGTCATCAACATGACAAAATAATGCAAATAAATAATTTAGACCAACACTATTATCAACTTATTCTTGCTCATAAATTTCACCTAAATTTCTGAATCTTGGTCTTCTTGTATTTGCTGAAGATGTGCTTGGAGTTACACTTGAACTCGAGGGAGTTGTTGATCCCTATCATGTGCTTGGAGAAGCACTTCCTTGGTTTCTCAATTTTTTTCTATTGCTTGCTTGTGGTGTGCTCTATTGAGCTTGTGTGGGTGGAGGAGGAGCCACCATTGAGGATTTGCTTGCTGCAGTCCATTCCTCTTTCTCTTCATGAGACATACATGTCTTCACATTTACTGTCTTCTCTAAACTTCCATCCCATGCTTCTTCTTCTATGAACTGAACATCTCTGTTGATTATTACTTTCTTGGTTGATGGATTATAAAGCTTGTAAGCCTTGGATTCATAACTGTATCCAAGAAATATATATTCCCCCCCCTTTTTTTCCAACTTCTTCCTTAATTGATCCGGGACATGTTCATATGCCACACATCCAAACACTCTCATGTGAGTGAAAAATTGCTTTGTTCCACTCCATGCTTATTCTGGAACTCTGTTCATCACACTTTTGGTTGGACATCTATTTATGATATATGATGCACAAAAGACAACTTCTACCCAATAATCATTTAGTAAATTCTTTGCATTCAACATACTTCTTACCATGTCAATGATGGTCCTATTCTTTCTTTTTGCTACACCATTTTGCTGAGGTGTATACCTTGTGGTAAATTTCTTGTGCATTCCATGCCCCCTACAGAAATGTAGGAAGTATTTGGAGATATATTCTCCACCTCTGTCAGTTCTCAACACTTTTATGTAGTGTCCACTTGCTTCTCAACAAGAGCTTTGTAGTGGTAGAACTGTTCAAACACTTCACTTTTCTGTTTTAGAAAATAAAGCCATGTATTCCTTGTATAATTATCTACAAATGTCAAAATATAGCGATTTCCACCTAATGATGGCGTTTGCATTGGTCCACATACATCTGAGTGGACAACCTCCAAAGGTGTCTTTGCCCTTATACTCTTTCCTGTTGGAAATGATTATTTGTGTTGTTTGCCCAAGATGAAGCCTTCACATAGGCTGTTTGGTTTCTCTATGAGTGGTAATCCCTTTACCATGCCTTTTCTATTCAACAAATTCAAACCTCGGAAATTGAGATGACCAAATCTCAAATTCCATAACGAGTTCTCATATTTCACTTCTTCTTCAAATATCTCTTTTGTGACAGCTACTACATCACCTCCTTCCTTCAAGTCTGATCTCATCTTGAGAGGAAACATTCTATTGCTTGTCATATGCACTTTTGCAATGAGTTGTCTACTTGGAGGTTCATCCATGATTGTGCACACATCATCTTTAAAAAACACATTGTAGCCCTTTTGCATGAGTTTTCCAATGCTTAGAAGGTTACATTTCAAACTAGGGACATAATAGACATCTGGCATGAATTTCTTCTCTCCCTTATTTATCACAACATTTACTCTCCCTTTTCCCATGACAGAGACTTTACTATCAATCCCCAACATCACTTCAGATTTTACACTTTCATATAGATAAGAAAAAATTGCCATGTTTCCAGTCATATGGTTACTGCACCCTGAATCTAATAATGATATATCTTCTTGTTTTTCTTGTGCTACATTACAAGCTAAAAACAAACTTCCTTGGTTCTAATTTTCTTTTGTAAAATTTACACTTGGTTTACTACCCATGTCATTTTTCTTCTTTCACATTCATTTGAATAATGACCATAATTTTTGCAATGATGACATTGGACTTGAGATTTATCATACCTCTATCCTTGTTCTTGATTCTGGCTTGAGCCTTGGCTTGGATTCTAATTACTGCCCCTTCCACTTGTGCTTGCAGGGCTGCTTCTTCCACCTATGTGTGGGATTATTCCTCTTCCTCGGTATTTTGATCTTCCTCGACCTCTACCTTGACCAAAAGACATTTGTGTCTTAAATGCATGTTCCAATGAGGATTTTGTTGCTCTATTCAGTCTGTGCTCATGAGACACCAATTATGCATGAACCTCATCCACTGAAAAATGTGAGAGATCCTTTGTCTCTTCTATGACCACAACTATGGCATCAAACCTTGATGGTAGACTTCTTAAGACTTTCTCAACTGTTCTCCTTTCTTCAAGTGTCTATCCATGAGACCTGATTTGGGTAACCAACCCAATCACATGTGTAAAGAATGAATCTATATTATCAGACTCTTTCATACAAAGAGTTTCAAAATTTGTTCTCAGCATTTGAAGTTTTGAGGTCTTCACCTTTTCCATGCCTTTATAGGATGTCTCGAGGGTATCCCATGCCTCCTTGGACTTCATTGTTGCTGCAAACCTTGGGAAAATAATTTCATGCACTGCCTGGAAAATATAGAAGAGGGGTTGGGAGTCCTTCTTCTTATTTTCCCTCAAAAAAAAATTTTATGCTTGTGTCAAAGCATTAGATGTTGTTGCATCTGCTAGTTCTTGGAAATCATTCTCCACCAGCTCCCAAATATCTTGTGAAGCAAACAGGGCCTTCATTGTAATGACCCAATAATCATAATTATTACCATTTAACTGTGGTAGTTTTGGATTAGTCATGCTTGTGCCTACTGCTGCCATCTTGACTATGTAAACAAAACCTTCTCACTGCTAGAGAATCAGCTTCTCAAACAATCTTTCAACTTCTTCAGTAAAGAGATTGTTCTTTCACTGAGAGCATAAACCTGCTCTAATACCATGTTGGAAATTTTGGTATGATCTGATGCTATGTCAAGAACATACATGAAACAGAGAAGCACAAACAGTTTAGATAGAATGCGGAAATAAAATTATACACAAATAGAGAGCGAGAACACTAGAGAGGAAAACTTCATTTTTTTTTCATAAACAAATGAAATTACATTTTTTTTAATACAAAATGGTTGGAGCCTTAAACTTGAATGCAATTCAATGTTAGAACGGACATATAACAACCAAAACGTCCTTCCGCTCTGATCTTCTATTTCTACATGAAACAACATACAAAAAACAAAAAGACAGACTTGAAATTTTATAGGTTTCGGCTGCGAAACCACATCGCATCCGTGCCCTCATCGCAAATCTCATTTCGACGATTATAAATTTTAACTGGGCGCGACACGAGAAAACTTAAAATCTTGCGATTGCGATGTGCAATGGCACAATCGCATCACAACTTAAATATTTTATCTTGCGGGCGCTATCATCCTTAGCTTGCGACGTGCGATTTGCGATCGCATGACAACTTAAACAAAAACAACTTGTGGGTGCTTAAATGATCAAGTGATCATGTCCAAGCTATGAAAATTGCTCAAAAATGGAAGTGCTCAGAAATGATTGCAATCTAAATGACCGAAAAGGTCTCATCGCTGCAATTCTGGCGTCGCAAATGGTTCTCAAAACCGAGGTCATATGTGAAAGTTATTGAGGTTTGAAATCGTCCAATAACCTTTAAAAATTGACCTTTGACTCAATTTGACCTTATGAAAATTTTTGTTAAAAAAATATATTATGCAAAAAACTATTTTTTTATAAGGTTGTGGACAACCTATCAGAGGGTGCCACGTGGCCTGCCTCGAGGCTGCCACGTGGCCCCAGGCCATTGGTTGAAAAGGCATACACAATTTTTTGGTGGTTAAGGGTTTTGAACCCTCGACCTGACTCCTCGGGCAAGGCGAACCGATCGGCACGCTATGAGAAAACGACTAAACGAGTCGGGCGGGTGGAGTAAACACAGTGTCGGGTCGGCGTGTAACGAGCGGAGAGTTTGGTGTAGAAAAATGAAATTAACTCAGAAACATTAGAGAAAAACCACACACAAAGTAATGGTGGAAAAGAGGCTTCAGCCTCATGTATTCTCATCATTCTCTCTTATTAAAAGAATTTTAGTGTTACAATTTAAATAGATGAGAGACAATGTCTTAAGATAGTCCGTGCTATCTTAGACTCCTTTGGTTGAGATAATTTCTCACCAAAAACCCACCAAGATAGGAGTTACTAAACAAACTCTAGTATTTGAGGAACAACCCAAGAGTTAGGCACATATTCCTAACTTGGAATATTTAATTAATTAATTAATGTTTGGATTTATTATTTTTTTTTTAGAGAGGCTAACATTCCCCCCTTCAATGATAAATCCAAAATAAGAACGAGGAACCATCTTTCAAGTTCTCATGTTGATCCTCAAAATCATTGCCTGAAACAACTGCCAAAGCTGGATGCTGAAAAACTGCAATCTGAATAGACCATGAGTCAGCTGCATGTCTGATTCATCTCTGAATTTCGCTTGACAACTCCATCACGTGCCAAGTTGCAAAAGGATCCATCTGTCCTTTGCATGAAATTAGCATCCTTTGTCTACTGACAAAATTTGTTCAAAGCCCAATGGCTAATGATGTCAAAAACAACTCACTGTTGCTTTTGCTATGCTAAAAATTGTTCACTGCTTCTTTGCTGTCGACTGCCAACTGGAAAATTTCTTGATGCCCACTAGAAAATTTGTTGATGCACACTGGCTGTTGAAGATGGTTTTGTCGAGACTTTCAGTCTTCCAACCACTGTCAATTTCATTAACATTTTCCCCCCTTTGTTAGCTGAAAGGAGAGACATTTCTCTGGAAAGTATTCCTGAACTCCTCCCCCTTCAGGAGTAGGAGTTTTACACTGGTGTACTCCCCCTTTCAACTGCATGAGAGTACCATCATATTTTCACTGTTGGCTGCACTATGTGTGATTGTATTCGATTGTATAACTGAGACAATATTTTGACTGTGGATGACCATTTCCAAGGATCGATCCATTCATAATGTACCTTCAATCTGGCTGAGTGTGGTTGGTTGCGACATTTTTCTGAGGAATGATTGGGCTTGCCACAATGGAGACAAGGATGGAGATCAAAACACTGATCTTCCAGATGACCGGTTCTTTGACAATGAGAACATTTTGGTTTGATTTGAACTTCAAGTTGCGTGCAATTCTGTTTGTCTGCAACTTTGGGTTGTGTGCATTGCTGGTTGTCTGCAACTTTCTCAAAACTTGCTGAGGTGAGTTGTGAAAGAAATCCTGCACTGACGAACTTAATTGTCTTGGAATAATCTTGGATATGTAAGTTGGTGTCATCATTGACATATCTTAAGCCTCATCAATTCTTGTTGTTTTGAATTTCTTCCCAGGGCTTGATGATGGGCTTGGAAGAAATTTTCACTGGAACAACTTCAACACTTGAAGTTGTTTGAAGGAATGACTTAGAATCATTTTTAGCTGTATGGTTCAAAGAATCTGAAGCATCATGCTTTTCTTGCAATTCATTCCTTTGAAGTTGCGACTCTAGTTGAAGAAACTCAATGGTTTCATGTGTTTGTTGTAGATGCCGTGAAAGGTTAGTAAGTGTTTCTTTGCTGATTTGCACCATGTATTCATCACTTGAAATGATCAAACTGTGAAGAATGTTTAACAACTGAATATGTTGCGCCATATGAACTTGCTCACTTGAAATCAGGCTCTCTTGTCGGAGATGTCGTGCTTTGAACTGTTTCACTTGATTTTGAGACTTGAATCACAGGCTCATTTGTGATGTGGCTTGAATGAAACGCTCGCTTGATTTGTTGCTTATTGCGCTTGCTTGGAACACTTGCTAGAATTGTAGAATTTTCTTGCTTAAACTCTGGAATTCACGCTCGCTTGATGTTGATCTCAACTTTCTTGATTGGAGTTAGATTTGAACTTGTTTGGTTGCTTTGATGGTTGTTGCAATGAAATTTACATTGGCTCGCATGAAGGTTTGAACTTTGTACTGACTTGATGCAAATTGCTTGAATGAATACTCATGCTTTCTTGTTAGAGTTCTGAACTTGTAGCTTGTTTGCTTTAAAAACTCGTGCACTCACTTGATTTTTCTTAAAGAAAGGGTGTCGAACAACGTCGAAAATGCACCCAAGAAATCTTACAATGATTTTAATGATTCACTTAAAACAATGAATTCACCTGTCCTCTTAAAAATTCATTAACAATGAATTTTTAATGATTCACTTAAAACAATGAATTGGATTACAAGTTCTTAAATGGATATGCAAGAGCGCTGATGTAGAATTTTCTTTGAAATGCTGATGTTGAAATTTTTTGATTATTTGTTGTAGGTGTGCTGATGCATGTGTTGAGTTTAATTATCCTTCCTTGCAGTTTCTTCGTTACATGTGTTGTGCTTGCTTGTATTGAACTTTTATGTATCTGTTAAATGAAATCATTTAGGTGTCAAAACTAGACACAGATCATAAGAAACAACATGAAACATGCACCATCATCAACACACTCTTCGTTTACCTAAGATCCCCCTATTCAATTTCAGGCGGATCTAGGACACTTCAACACCACAAATAATATGTCTTTATTAAGTATTGAGGTCATTGACCTTTCATCTTTTACAACATCGGCATTGAAGCTTTCTCAAACAATGATAATCTCACGCTCGCAAATTATGGAAACAAATGTCTTCAAAAAACTGACTCAACCTAAACACTTATCCCTCCAAAATCACCTTATCTCTTCGAATAAAAATGGAAACTTATTACTCCACTTAAAATGAAGCACACTTATCACTCCAAAAAAAACACTCTTTAATAGTCACAACATGACAAAAAATCACACTTTTCACTACAAACTACACCTTCTCACTCTATTTATAAAACTTTAAAAAAATATTTTAAATTCTCATTTAAAATAATTTTAATATCCCTTAAATAAGTGAAAAAAGGTGAATTCAAGCTTATGGATCCATTTTAAAAACATGCATTGACAAAATGAAATCTAAAACTAATGGCACATGAAATTCTTCACTGAAAGTGCCATTATTCAAATGGCCTCGACTGTCTCGTGCTGGCTTACGCTGGCTGACACTAGTTCTTGCTGGTTAACGCTGGCTTCTGCTGGCAAGAGTGCTAGCTTCTAGCAATGGTAGCTCTTGGAGGCGAGTGAGAGGTTGTGGTGTCGAATCTACAATTTTTCATGGTGAAAGCACATTTCTCATATACTTTGGCTATCTCATTGCCGATTTAGACTTCAAATTTAAACCTCCACTCTAAAATTTTGAAAAAATATGATTATTATGAAGCTATGCTTTCTGAGCGTTGGTCATCGAATAAGAGGCCATTTGAAGTCAAGTCAATAGTTTATTCATAGTTTCCACAAGGATACAAAATGAATTAAGCTCATGTATTCTTCTCAGTCTAGCAAGACCCTTTTTTCCAACAGCGCGGAGGAAGTTATGGCCATTCTACCAATTTCTTTGGAATTACTGTTTCAAGATTGCATCCTGTTTATTTTAATCCTGCACAAGAAGCCCAACTTTGGGATATCTAGTCATCTATGCAAATAAGCACTTAATTCAATGCTGGCAAGCAGAGCTCGGCTCAAGTAAAAATTGTGGCATGAAAAAAACCTACAGATACTCAGATGAAACTCCAGACAGGTAGGCAGGCATTAGAGCAGTGCAGAAGCCCAAAAATGCCAACAAGAAAATTGGATGAGTATGAAAAAATCTGATATTGAGTATAAAATAAAAATTAACCAACCTGAGCATTGGATAAAGCTTGCAATCATATAACATGCTCGCTCTCTGAACTGTTCTCACTACGAGCCTGTGTTGAGCTCAACATCAAGTATAAAAATTTACAAATAGTCACCGAAAAATGGGAAGAACTTTATAGCGGGCTCACCTAAATTGGTCGGTTAAACGAATGTGTGGCTGGACAAACATGATCGAGCATGAATATTCACCATATTACAGATTTATCAAAAGAGACAAATCAATCATCCTCGCATTTAGTGTTGCACTGGAGTCATTGGCATACACCACAAATTTTAAATTCCTCATGCCTTTCATCATTTTTCATGGATGTCAGACTGGATATTTCTGACCGTCGCAGGATGCCACCACACCAACAATCAATGCACATACATCACAATTTTTCATATGCAAGCATTCTGACTGTAGTTCTAGGAGTTTTAAATAGATGGAGGCTGAGATCTAAGAAAGTTCACAGAATTAACAGTTTAGAGAAATCACCCACTTGTCGTTAACATCCAGGCCTCCATAGAGTCGATCCATTCTCATGCATACGGTGGCATTTCATATCTTCACACATATGGTGCTCTATTGATTCGAAAACACCACCAACAGGATCTGGTATGAAATGGTTTTAAATGGAAGCTAATATACCATTTCAATCTGCAAATCTGAGCTTTTTAACGATGCAAACCTTTACACAGCAGCAATCACAACAATAAATTACACCACAGTCTAGTAAAACTCAACGATTTCATTCACAATTGACCTTCACTCATCTAATACGTTGCATACTGCAAACGCAAATCTGTAGCAAACAACACAACGGCTCCAAGAAACGCTGGTCGTTGCCCATCATTTCTGTTTCTCTTGCAGCTCGACTCCAAGGATTTTGATTGTGTGTTTGTTCAACACACCAATCAATGACACAACACATTCTCCATGTCCATGTCAACACTGCTTTCCTATAAGCTATTGGCACCACAATAGAAAACACAACACTTAATAAATAATAATAAAAAGCAGATGAAAACCTTACAACCGGAACGGATACTTCCGACCACACTACAACAACCTGTAATCTACCAATCAGCGGTTCTTGGCTCTTCTGTTCCCTTTTCTAGACTGAATCTGTGTCATGTTCCCCTTAAATCTCACCGCAACTCTGATACCACATGTAGAAAAATGAAATTAACTCAGAAAAATTACAGAAAAACCACACACAAAGTAATGGCGGAAAAGAGGCTTCAGCCTCATGTATTCTCATCATTCTCTCTTATTAAAATAATTTTAGTATTACAATTTAAATAGATGAGAGACAATGTCTTAAGATAGTTCGTGCTATCTTAGACTCCTTTGGTTGAATTAATTTCTCACCAAAAACCCACCAAGATAGGAGTTACTAAACAAACTCCAATATTTGAGGAACAACCCAAGAGTTAGGCACATATTCCTAACTTGGAATATTTAATTAATTAATTTATGTTTGGATTTATTATTGTTTTGTGAGAGAGGCTAACATTTGAAGACCAGCCCCTTGGAGCCAGCCCTATTTCATGTAACCACACGCTATGAACCGTGGGCTTAAGCCCGCGCCAGCTAATAAAGATTTCGGGCTAGCCCTCTGGGCTAAGCCCCATTGCGATGTGACTGAGCTGCTGGGAACCGAGGCCTTAAGGCCCTAAACTGTGGAGCAGAGCGGTTACGAAACTGCGTAATGTGCCAGAGTTGGTTTAAACAGTTAATGCGGGTGGTTTGAACCTGCAGTTTCATAGGCAGGTTGGGTGGAGGTCCATGTGACCCGCCCACTATAACATTAAATTTAGCCTCCAGTAGTTACCCCTGTTTTAGCGCGCGGTTCCGAAAATTTCAGGCGGACCGTCATTTTGGTCAGGTTAACTGCAGTTCCTCGAGTTTTGGAGGAGGTTTTCTAGAGACACTGGGAAAAAATTTGTTTTGGTCATAACTTTCTCAATTTTCGACCAAATTGGGAAAAGATTTAGTCAATTTTTAGTTTCTTGAGCATTCTAGAGAGTTTGGGATAGGTTTCAGAGTGAACAGATGTCTTCTAAAGTATATTTTTCTTCAGGGAAGATGAAGGAGCCATTAGGGCCATCATGGAGAAGGCACTGTATGGGGTTGTATTTCATTGTTTAAGATGAAACAAAAGCCATTTATAGTTATTTTCTATCTTTTGAAGTTGAATTTACAGTTGATTTTTCTTTTTTAGGCATATTTTTCATTGTGTAACCATTTTGAGCAAATTTAATAGAGCAAGGACATGCCATTGGGGAGCCTTGGACCGACAGATGTAGCCCAGGAGGGGTGAACTGCCTCAACAATTTGTTGTGTTATGTTATGATGAATTTTACTTGTTGTGTATTTCTGCTGTGATATGTTAAAAAATAAATTTAATTAACATATCCTCACACATAAAACTGAGAAACATTACCAAAACTACTTTGTTTAACTTGCAAGTCATGGAGAACACTTTTCACACTAAATTATATGGAAATGGATACTTTGCATAGCATTACAAATAGTTCCATTTTCAGATCAGTTGGTATCAGAGCTATATTTTTACTCTGCATTTGTTCTTGTGCAAAGATATAGTTGACTGTTTGCAAGTTTTGATGCTTACTAGGCTTAAGCTCAAGAGAGGGGAAGGACAATTGGTTAGAGCTCAAAATAATCCTCAACCAAGGAGGGTCAGAGAGCCATTAACTCCACCTTCTAATTCACCTCCAAGAGCCACAGAAGAAGTCTTAAGCATGTCTTCAAGAGAAGGATAAGTTCCTAAAGACATTGATCCCAAAGAAGAAGAACGGGTGTTCCGAAAGGCTTTCCTAGACATGACGGAGATGGTGAGGATACTCTACCAAGAAATGAATGAAAGGCTTGGAGGAGAAGGGTCGAAACACCACAAGGAAGGAGAGGGTTATTCAGGAGGAAAGAAAAGTGATGAAAATTCAAATAAAGGACACGGAGGAAATGGTGATCCACCATCCCCATCTTCATCCTCTTCCTCTACATTGTCATCCTCTACTTCGGTGAATCAATCTCACAAGTCAAAAAACACTTGTAAGAGTTCATTTTTAAAGCTTGATGTTAAGTTTGAGTTGCCTATGTTTAATGGTGAGGTCAATGTAGAGAAACTTGACAATTGGATAAGGCAGTTGGAAGTTTATTTGAGGATACAAAACCTTCATGAAGACGACACCAAGATTCAGTTAGCCTCTTTGAGAATGGAGGGAGCAGCATTGGTATGGTGGGAAGCCAAGACCAAGGATGAAATTAAAAAATATGGTAAGATCACTTTATCATGGGCTGAATTTATTTCTTCAATTAAACAACAATTTTATCCATTAGCTCATTTACAAAAGGCTATCATGAATTGGAAAAGTTTTAGACAACTTAAGGGACAAAATGTATAAGATTCAAACCCAAGAGTTTAGAATAAGAGCTCTTTTACTAGGAATTGATTTGCATAGCCAAGAGACTTTGCTAATATATATAGGTGGTTTAGACAGCTATCTTATACATACTATTCTTATGTTCAATCCTACTAGTCTAGATGAGGTTTGTGTCTAAGCCACACATTTAGAGCTAGAGGTAAATAATATTTTGATAGGAATGAGGATAGTGAATTTAAAGGCAAATGGAGAAAGAGAAATGAAAACTCTAGGAAAGAGAAGGGAAAATTATTTTGTAAAAATTGTTCCAAAACAAACCATGATGAAGACCATTGCTAGAAAATTCATCCGGAGTTGAAACCAGAAAAATTTAAAACCAAAGATAAGGCCAAAGAAAAAGGCAAGATGGTTGCAATAGTTGAACAAGACTTAGGGTCTGAATCAAGAGATGAAACTAAAAGCATAGCCATGGTACTAAAGAACATAAAGGGGAAAGAGATTGTAAAACAAACAAATCCCAGTTCTAGCACTTTAAACTCTCACATAGAAGCTCCAAATGAAGAGAGGAGGATTGAGTTGTTTCATGTGAGGATAATTTCCAAATGCACAAAGATAAACACACTATTTGACAGTGGGTCACAAGAAAACCTCATCTCAGAAGACTTAGTCAAGAAGCTGAAACTTGAGACCATTCCACATCCAAAGCCATATCCACTTGGATAGATTTGCAAGGATGCTAATTTACAAGTTTCAAGGAAGTGCATGTTGCGCTTCGCCATAACAGCTCATTATGTTGACATGGTTGAATTAGATGTGGTACCGCTTGACATTACAGGTGTGGTGTTGGGCAGTCCTTACTTATATGACAGGAAAGCGATTTTGCATTGCCATGAGAACAAGTATCATCTATTCAAGGATGACAAGGAGTTTATTGTGAGAGCACATCGGAAGAAGCTAGAATCTTCTTTAGTGAATGCAGGGCAGTTGAAAAGGCTTGTCAATGCAAGTCAAAATTTGACTTTGTTGATGATTAAGAAAAAATATTTTGTACATAATCCTTTTCATGTTATTGCTGATATAAATGATGATATGTTTTAGTCTGAAAGCAGGTCGTCTTTGGAGGAAGATGACAAGAATTTGCAGCAAGTGTCTTTGGTGTTGATCGGTGCAGAGAACAAAGTTTCGATGCAAAGTGGTGCAAGAATCCAAGAGAGGGAAAAGCATAAAAGCAAAGAGGGCACAAATTTCAGCAAGGTTCATTGTTGGTTTCAGAATGGCAGGGTAGTATGGCGAGAAAACTTGGTTGGGAATCGACACAAGTACATGGTTCATTCGGCAAAAATTCGCCATAAGAACAGTTGGCAAGGTGAATATTATTTTCATTTTCCTTTGAAGGTAGACCATTGTAATAACAATATGATTTCTACAAATTTCATTTGTTGTTCTGCAAGTTTCAAAAATTCGCATCATGATAGAGTCAAGGTTAGCAACAGTCAGTCAACAGATTCAAGGAAGAATTTGTCTTTTTATGAGAAGCTCAATTTGATGAAATCAGGGAGATTTCAATGGCTCAAGGTTGGAAGAGTGGAGAATCAGTTTCCTCATCTTCATTTTCTGTAATTCAGAGAGCTTTTTGGGTCCAAAATATTCCCATTGGGGAGGTGTGATCAGGTGATCATGTCCCAGTTATGAAAATTGCTCAAAAATGGAAGTGCTCAGAAATGGTTTCAATTTGTACAACCGGAAAGGTCTCATCGCTGCGATTATGGCGCTGTGAATGGTTCTCAAAACCGAGGTCGTATGTGAAAGTTATTGAGGTTTGAAATCGTCCAATAACCTCCACAAATTGACCTTTGACTCAATTTGACCTTATGAAATTTTTTTTTAAAAACATATATTATGCAAAAAAATTATTTTTTTATAGGGTTGTGGACAACCTATCAGAGGGTGACACGTGGCCTGCCCAAAGTCTGCCACGTGGCCCCAGGCCATTGGTTGAAAAGGCATACACAATTTTTTGGTGGTTAAGGGTTTTGAACCCTCGACCCGACTCCTCGGGCAAGGCGACCCAACCGGCATGCTATGGGAAAACGGCTGAATGAGTCGGGCAGGTGGAGTAAACATAGTGTCGGGTCGGCGTGTAACGGGTGGAGAGTTTGGGGACCAGCCCCTTGGAGCCAGCCCTATTCCTTGTAACCACACGCCATGAACCGTGGGCTTAAGCCTACACTGGTGGATAAAGATTTTGAGCTAGCCCTCTGGGCTAAGCCCCGTCGCGATGTGACCAGGCCGCTGGGAACCGAGGCCTTAAGGCCCTAAACTGTGGAGTGGAGCGGTTACAAAACTGCGTAATGTGCCATAGTTGGTTTAAACAGTTAATGCGGGTGGTTTGAACCTGCAGTTTCGTAGGCGGGTTGGGTGGAGGTCCATGTGACCCGCCCACTGTAACATTAAATTTAACCTTCAGTAGTTACCCCTGTTTTAGCGCGCGGTTCCGACAATTTCGGGCGGACTGCCATTTTGGTCGGGTTAACTGGAGTTCCTCCAATTTTGGAGGAGGTTTTCTAGTGACACTGGGAAAGACTTTGTTTTGGTCATAACTTTCTCAATTTTCGACCAAATTGGGAAACAGTTTAGTCAATTTTGGGTTTCTTGAGCATTCTGGAGAGTTTGGGATAGGTTTGAGAGTGAACAGAGGTGATCTATAGCAGATTTTTCTTCAGAGAAGAGGAAGTAACCATAAGGGCCATCATGGAGAAGGCACTGGATTGGGTTCAAATTTCACCATTTAAGGTGAAACAAAAACCATTTCTAGCTATTTTCTACCTTATGAAGTCAAATTTACAGTTTTTTTTCCTGTTAAGGCACATTTTTCACTGTGTAACCATTCTGAGAAAATTTAATAGAGCGAGGACATGCCATTGGGGAGCCTTGGACCGACAGATGTAGCCTAGGAGGGGTGAATTGCCTCAACAATTTGCTGTGTTATGTTATGGTGAATTTCACTTGCTGTGTATTTTTGCTGTGATATGTTAAACAGTAAATTTAATTAACAAATGCTCACACATAAAACTCAGAAACATTACCAAAACTACTTTTTTTAACCTGCAAGTCATGGAGAACACTTTGCACACTAAATTATATGGAAATTGATAATTTGCATAGCATTACAAATAGTTCCATTTTCAAATCAATTAAAAGGTAAGTCATAAGAAATGCGAACTGTGAAATATGGGCACGCTAAAAATTAAATGATGAAAAGTGTGAAGTGCGAATTGCGAGCGCCACAAAAGGTAAATGGGAAATCATGCAAAGTGCGATATTTAAGTTTTTCGATGTGCGATGATGATGTCACATCACAACAATGCAAGGTTTGGCGCAGGGTGAAAAAGTTAAATGTTATAATGTGCGAAGTGTGGTATGCGAAGTGCAAAGGTTTGTGGGCAGATTTGGTAATGCAGCAAGGTATGATGGGTCCCACCAAATCGCATTGGCGGAAAATTAAGTTTTGGCGAAGGCTTAAGAGGTAAATCTTAAAACTTGCGAGCTGCGAATTGAAGGCAAAAGGTAAGTATATGGTGGGAAAGAGAATTAAATGCAGAGTGTGGCTCAAGTACTCTGTTTCTTGATATTGCATGAAAACACCTACGGATTTGGATCCTGGGCTTTGTCCTTCCCTACAAAAAAATTAAATGTAAGTGTGGGCTGCTGCCAGTTTTATTCATGGCAGTGGTTGGGAGTATTCCCAACAGAAATAAGTGTTGAGTTGAAAGTATGGAAACACTGTAAAGTGAGTACGTGAATTTTCATTTCAGTCATTGGAGAAAACATAAGTAATGACTTCAGAGCACTAATTTTGTACGTTTGTAATCATTCTTAGTTTCACCAGACCCGATGTTAGCCACCTATAATATTTTGTCAAAACAAACAGGTGGCTAAATAGGTTTCTGAGCCTTCAAGAGAGACATTTCCTTTGTAAATATATCATTCTTGAAGCCTTCATGTGTCTTCTATCTTTTAAAAAAATCTTCACTTTTGTTTCCATCTTAAAACCATGTTGATTCACCAAAGAAACTGTTTTCAAAAGGCCTTTGAAACTGCCCATTTTCACTTATTTCCCTTCATTTTCATAAAGCCTTCTTTTCATCTTTTAAACCCCCATTTCCCTCTAAAGGCCTCCAAAATCCCTCTAAACCTCTAAAAAACCCTCTTATAGGTTTAAAACACCCCTTTTCCCCTTTACCGAAAGCCAAAAAAAGCCGCAAAAACCTTCATTTTTGGCCTAAAAAACCCATTTTTACACTAAGGCCTTAAGCCCCTTTCGGCCGTGGCCCTAGCCCCTTTTCCGCGCATGACCCAGAGCCATAACCAGGTGCTAATCACTAATCACAATCGGGGAATTCTGTTCTTTGTTCCCTTTTTCCTGCCTCCTCCGATGCTGATCCCCTGATTTGATCTGGACCGTTGAATCCACAAGAACCAACAGCCAGGATCTAATCGCGCTCCTTTCATAAGCCCTGATCGCTAATTTCAATCAGATTTTCCTTTCCCAACTTTTCCTTTGTTCTTCCAATTTTCCGATGTGATGATCCCTTCTAATCCCGACGTCCGAATTCAATATCCACCGTCGATCAAGTTAGATCCGACGGTTCGCGCTAAATTGCATCGCTCCATTAGTTTTTCGCTCCGCTTATCACCCGCGCCCGCCGATTTGATCTGGACCATTGAATCCACAAGAACCAACGGCCAGGATCTAATCGTGCTCCGCACATAATCCTCAGTCATCACCTCGCCGGCTAAATCATGACCGTTGATCTCTTCCGATCCTACGGTCAGCGCTTAATCGCATATCACAAACACAGTCTTCCCTTTTTCCTTTTCTCCAATGATCTGATTTTTCAATTTGATCTGAACCGTTGAATCCACAAGAACAAACGGGTAGGATATAATCACGCTCTGCCTATTCCTTTCCCCTTCTCACTGTCCCGCTGATCACCGATTAGATCTCCACCGTCGATCCTGCTCCCGATCCAACGGCCAGCGCTTAATCGCACATCACAATTCCAATGTCCTATTTGCTTTTCACCTCCAATGTGAGATCCGTTAATTAGATTTTTTTCGTCCATTCCTACAAATCCGACGGCTCCCATCTTTATGCTCATTCACTTACCCTGTTCAAAAACTCCGCTTTCTCTTTTAATCTTGACCATCCGATCCACAGATCTAACGGTCCTAACTCAACCCCGCATACCTTTTAACATTGCAGCTTTCAAACCATCGTGTTTCTTCCGCACCGTCAGATCTGAGGCCGCAGATCCAACGGTCACCATTCGATATCGCGTAACTTTTGCGCCCAAAGTTTAACATTTCAAAATTGCGCGATATAAGCGGTTTCAGGAATCCACGTGTCAGATGTTGTATGGAATCGCATTGTTTTGGGCAATACCACCTACCCCCCATTTTATTTTGCGAAAACCACTCCCAGTTTTCCACCAAACCGCCGACCCTCCGCAACGTTTCCTGTTGCGTTTTTCCCAGCCGTCGATCTCTGAGATCGGACAGTTTCGATTTAATTTCGCCCCCAAAAATTTTCCATTCATCTGACCTTCCAAATGACTCCATCGAAAGATCTCCACCATTGATCTCTTTCATGATCTAACGGCCCTCATTTAACCTTCCTCCGTACTCCCGATCCCACCACCAAAAGCCCCTGTTTCCTCTCATTTTCAACTTTTTCCTATGTATTTTCCCTAACATAAACTTTTGCATTTTAACACTAAAAGTTATTTTCCTCACCTAATTCAGTCTAAACCATGGTTTTCGTGGTGTTGCGTCACAAAACCATTTTCCACTGTAATCACTTGTTTCCTCACTGCTCCTCCGCCACCCCACGAGCCTCTGAAGCAGTTTTCGCCACTCCCACTGGTTTTTATAATGAGTTATTTGTTTTTTGTAGGTTTCAAAGCATGGTGAATTCACACTGTCTCCACAATCACAGTCATGGTGATATATAGTGTTGAGAGACTGTCTCAGAGCCGAAGATCTCAGAAGACACCACTAAAGAGGTTTAAAGGCATGTTTTATTAAAGATCAAGGCTATTGGCCTAACCAAAACCCTCTGGTGCCTCTGTGACCTGTACATTCGCATAAACAGGTCAGCGGAAGTTTAAAGTGTATCAGGAAAAGCTTAAAGGTTTAAAGACATAGCATTGAAGATTAAGGAGCCTAATCCACTGTCAGAACAGATTAAATACAAATCATTGGTCGCAGTAGCGCAGAGGATATATCAGCAAGACATTCCTTTTACTGAAGAGAGGACCAAATCACTACTGCCCATTCTCTTTTCTTCATCAAGCTCCAGAGTAGTTACTGTGTAGTCAATTTAGCGTCCTAAATTGCTAACATAAATTATCAACCAGGGCTAGTAAACTGATGAAGTGTGGTGCACTATATGTGCTTAAGTGACCTCTTCCTTACTTCGTTGTATGTGTTTTTCTTATTGTTTTTGGGAACAGAAATGTAATCTACCTTCGGAGTACTCTCACTAAATTAACATGCAACTAGTCTATGGAATTCTACAGCTCTTCTTGTTCTTGATGAATGATATTTTGGAAGAGTTTGTAAAACAGTCCTGACTGTATTATCCAATGCAATTGAAAATAAACGTAACAATGAAAGAAAATGCAACTAAAATCTAAGACACCACAGCTATTTCTTACTCATTGTTATGATATTTTGGAAGAGCTTTGTAAGAGTAAGAATGGCTATGCCACTTAGTGTAAACAAGCACTAAAACCTACAATACCACAGTAATGCCTTATTCATCATAATGATATTTTGGAAGAGTTTATTAGAATAAGTCTAACTGTGATAATTAACAAAAGGAATTGCAACTAAAAATGCTAATTAACTCAACATAATACAACCAAATCTTTTCCATCTAATAATAATATTTTGGAAGAGCATTTTAAGAAAAAGAATGATTGTAAGATAATGAGGATCTTTTTAATCTAATTGCAAAACAGAGAATGCTAATTAACTCAATATAATACAACCAAATCTTTTCCATCTAATAATGATATTTTGGAAGAGCATTTTAAGAAAAAGAATGATTGTAAGATAATGAGGATCTTTTTAATCTAATTGCAAAACAGAGAATGCTAATTAACTCAATATAATACAACCAAATATTTTTCATCTAATAATGATATTTTGGAAGAGCATTTTAAGAAAAAGAATGATTGTAAGATAATGAAGATATTTTAATCTAATTGCAAAACAGAAAATGCTAATTAACTCAATATAATACAACCAAATCTTTTCCATCTAATAATGATATTTTGGAAGAGCATTTTAAGAAAAAGAATGATTGTAAGATAATGAGGATCTTTTAGTTAAACAAATAGTGCAAGACATGAATTAAAAGCTACTTATCTAGAAAGCATATAGAAGCCTCCTTGGATAGCAGGGGCCCTCTGCTACCAATTTGGTGAAGTCCTTCAGCTCCTTAAAGTTGTAATCAAAACAGCATCAAAGAACTGAATTTCTCTATTGAAAATCTCACAAATCTACATCCCATTCCATCTTGAACTTTGTTACAAAAGACTTCTATTTTCTCGTACTTCTTCATTAACCATGATAGGAGAAAGCTTCTCCTATTTATACAAAATATGAGGAGTCATCTCATTAATGAGAGTCCATGAATCTCTCCCTCCAACTCTAGAGTTACAATCAAAATAAGAAATGATAAGACACATGTCTTTCTAGAATTTCAACACAACTTAAGAAAGGAGACACATATCCTCTTAGAGTTTCAATACAACAAGGAAGTGAGACACATATCCTCTTAGAGTTTCAATACAACAAGGAAGTGAGACACATGTTCTCATGATCCCATGATCTTCTCAAACCAAATTCGAATTTGGCCTTAGAGTGCCACATAAGGGTCTTCTAGAAGTCTCCTTTTTGACCTACACATGTCACAAAACTCACAACACATATATAGATATATGAAACTATGTTAATTTTCTAGTTTCTAATCATAAATTCACTTTAAATACATAAAATAAATAACTTTGGAAAACAAGGATCCTAACCCATATATTTATGAAAAATGGTTATTTGATGTAGGGCTTTAGGTCAGATGGTTATGACATAATGGAAATATGTATGAATATGGAAAACACTTTTGAGACTCAACAGTTACTATTCTGACAAGAAGTCCTAAAAAATTGTAAGTGCATTAGTTACAAAGCATGGAAGACCTGAAAGGTAAATCTTCACCCTCTCTTGTCACAAAGGACAAACAGAGTACTACAGCCAGGAAAGTACCTCCAAGAACATACCCTTGGAGTTATTATCAATCTGACAAAGACCCCTAATTCATCTAAAGAGTACTGAAATTTAATGTAAAGATATTAAAATAGAATGGGCTTCAAAAAAACACTTATCCCTCTGTTTCGATGAATCATTTAAGTTCTATCTACCACTAATATCACTCTTTCACCTATAAGAACTCATGAGAAATACATTGTAAATGTTGGTTGGATATTGAAAAAACACTGATTGTAAGTTGTTTCACTGAGTTAGAGTTCTGTGAGTAGTAGTTGTAAATAGGGTGGGAGATGATTTCTGGATGAGATCAAGCTATTGGACAAGGATGTATGTGACTGGTTTTGCTCTTCTAATATGACAAGTATGTTCATTAGATCCTGATCTAAATCAGTGGTGATGTGTTCTATATTTGTTATTTTTTTTCCTCTGTTATACATCATGTTTCATTTTCTCTGATAAGAATCAATAATTTTAGCTTAGGATATACTATTGCAAGTACCCTAATGCTTCCTGCGCTTTCTTATCTTTATGTTTTTTTCTATTTGTGTATCTAAGAACAATTTCAATATAATTTAACCAGTATAGAAGTTGGTTTGACCATGCTTACTGATGTATGAATTTAGAGTTTGTTTCTTAGATGTTCTTGTTTGGTTTCAGCTGAAAGAATTGGAAAACTGGGAGATTTAGAGTTAGCCATGTCCTCCTAGGTTCCTTTTCCAACAGTTAGCCTTTCTAAGATCCCTTTGATTTGAAGGCCAAAAGCAGAGAAGGTTAAAAGTCTTTCTCTGATCTTATTTTTCACTCTGTGTCAAACTTAAATGTTTTCTATTGTCTGAAAGTAGTCAGGAGGACCACTAGATTGTTGTCTTCGGAGTTAGCCTCATTAGGAGTTTAGATCATAGAGGTTAAGGCATGTCTTGTCCCTAGATTTGCTCTGAAGTGGTCACCTTGGAAGGTTTTCCTTATCATTCCCATTCATTTCCTTATTGTTTCATCCCATACTATCATTTTAAGAGATCCTATGATATAGATTACTAGCCCTTTGAAAGCCTTGGATATTTGAATTGCAAGTAAACCCTTTTATGACCCCATTGCCCAATGGACTTGTGTTCTCTTTGAATTATCTCCCCATTGCCAAAAAATCCTTCTCTACTCATTCCTTTACCTTACATTGACTCTTCTTTCACGTTTCCCAACCAAACAAACAAACAAAGCAAAACCCATTGTGTCGTATAACTAGCCTAATACCTCAAATTGAACTTCAAAGACATATTATTCTTTGTTTTATAGAAAGATCTCTCTCTGTATCCAGGAGAGAGAGATCCTGAGATCCCAAATTGGTTTTATGTTTTCTTGTCATTTGGTATTGCCAAATCTACCAAATCATAGGAACCACAACATAATGGCGACTCCACTGGGGAAATTTGAGTAAAACACTCCTTAAACATCTCTAAGAACTCAAAGAAGACCAAATTAGCCTTGATTTGGTAAGTAATCACTGTGGTGGACAGTAAATCTCCTTGAACATTTTAAATCATACACTTGGTGACTCCACAGTTCCTAAATGACCAAAAGACTCCACTGGTGATCAGTAGGCCTGTTGATTATCTTGTTTTTCATAAGACTCCACTGGGAGACCAGTTTCATCACAACATCATCCATATTAAAAGAAACACATAGGATTAAGTTTCTTTGTTTAAGGATAGTATGCATCTTAAAGATTTTTATACTTCACATACTGGCTTCAAGAACAATCCATACTAGAGCTTATCCTAATCCAAATCCTCCTGAAATAGTTGACAATCCAGAGAGCATTCTTATGAAGTCTCCCACATCTAGGGGTCCAACTATTTTCAGACCCATTCATAGAGCTAACTCAGCACCTGAAAACCTTGCAGCTCTATCAGATACTCAATTTAACTTAGATTTACTAAGTGATTTACCAAGAACTAAGTCATTCAGTGGTATAGATCAGACAGACTTTGAGCCTCCAAGTTCACCACTGCATAGTGGTAAACACATTGATAACAGAGAAACCCCTCCATCAACACCTCTTGACATCCACTTCATTCATAACTTAGGTCTCTCTCACCCTAAGTCTACTCAACAGTTTGTTGTTGGTCCAAGCATTTCTTTCATCCACATACTTGTTGCTCAAGCTAATCCTTTACCTCCGAAAAACACTATCATGGCAGCATGGTATGCTCCCCTAGTGTTGCCATAGCCTCTGGCTCCTTTACCCAATGACTATCAGTCTAAAATCCCCCATTTCACTGGGAAAGAATCTACCATAGCTCAACACCATGTAGATAGGATGGAAGATGCCTTTGATTATATGGAAATAGAAGATGAGACCATTAAGATGAGAATATTTGCTCAAATTTTAGGAGGAGAAGTAAAAAAGTGGTTTAAGGGCTTAACTCCTAATAGCATAAATGACCTTCCCTCTTTACATCAAGCTTTTATAAACAAATTGGAAATCAAAAGAAACCCTCTACAAATATTAGTAGAGTATAAAAATCTCAAAATAAATCAGGGGGAGAGTGTTCATGATTATTCCACCAGGTTTAACAGTGTCTACAATGCTCTTCCACCCCACATGAAACCTCCCCAAGGAATGTCCTTAGTGAAATACCCTGAGGGTTTCGATGCTGACATGGCCTATCAACTAAGGGAGAGAGACTATACAACTCTAGAAGATATGCAGAAGGGAGCTGTGAGTGTAGAAGCAAACTTAATTGAAAAAAGAGCTAGGATGAGGGCTGAAAAGAAGGTAACCTATAGGGAGGACACCACATCTTCTACATCTGATCCCAAAATTGATAATCTAGCCAAAAACATGGAGATGCTAGAAATAATGATGGAGAATATGGTTGTCCAAGCCAATAATCAGAATAGAAATTAGTCTCAAAACCATAACCAAAACTTTAGGAGAAACACTCCTCCCAATAGACAAAGGGATTCTAACCAACAAATCATACCTCCATTCCAAGAAAACTTCCTTGATGAGGATGAGGGAATAATAGAAGAATCATAAACATGGTGGGAGTGGATAACCAAGACCACACCTTTTTCACAGAAGATAACTAGACCTCATATACACATTGGGATGAGGAATGATTAGAATATGAAGACTATAGGTTAGGATTCGAGAATGCCATCATGCAGGTCTAAGAACAATATTATCTTAGAAGAAAAAAGAACATAGATACTCCCGAACCAAAAACCTCTGAAATCACTATTAAGAAAAGACCTGAAAAGACTCCTAAAGGGACTGCTGAAAGCAACAAAACAACAGCTGAGAGTTCTAGAAAAAACAAGGGCAAAGACATCCAAACCATTGAAAAACTAAATCAAGAAACTAGCAACTCTAGCATTGCAGCTACTGCTCCTGAAAAAACAGTTTCAACCAGTGTACATAGTGAAAATCAGCAAGCTGATTTTGCCAATAAAACAGTGACCAACAAGACAGAATTGAACCTTTCAAAGAACCAATCTCCTTTCAATCTAGAAAGTGAGATTGCCAAGATCAAAATTTCTGTCCCTCTCACTAAGCTAGCCACCTAGGATGCATATAAATTTCAAATCTTGAAAGCTTTAAACTTAGGAGAAAACAGTGACACTGTCAACTTAAATGATGATTAACCAGCTCTCTTGTTTGGCCAAAAAATTGAAGGGAAATTTTAGGAAGGAGTAGCGCCTCCTTTCTATATCAGTATAAATGTCCATGAAAAAATCCTACATAATGCTATGCATGACTCAGGGGCTTCACACAATCTTATGCCAAAGGTGATCATGGAAAAATTAGGCCTAGAGATAACCAGACCATATAAGGACTTATATTCTTTTGACTCTAGCATAGTGAAGTGTTTGGGTTAGATAAAAGATATTTGTGTAAATTTGACCCAAATCCCAGCCAAGTGCATGGTAATGGATGTTGTAGTGGCTGATGTACCTCCTAAATATGGCATGTTGCTGTCAATATCATGGGGTGCCAAGCTACAAGGTATAATGAAAATGGACATGACATATGCCACTATCCCTATTTTCAGCCAGCTTAGAAGACTATACAGGGAAGCACACATGAAATTTATGGTTAGCAGTCCAGAGAAACCAGAAAATTCCCCTCTTTACTCTGTCCATACAGACCTAGACTCTTTTATCCTTTACAATGATGAGTTTACAGATGAGAAAGAGCTAGAGAACCAAAATTCAAACAACAGAGTAGAGGCCACAAATCTAAACATAATGGCAGCTCTGGATACAGAGGAAAACAAGGAAGAAACATTTGAATAATCTGCAGAGTTAGAAAATCAGAACCAAGACTATAGAGAGCAGATTACCCGTCAGCCTATTGATCTCAAGAAACAAGATGACAGTAGGGATGAAACTGATAACAAATCTACTAACAATCCCTTATGGAGCATGAGCTTTGATGGGTCTTGCACTAAAAGGAATGCAGGAGCTGGGGTATGGTTGCACAATACTGAAAACAATTATGCTGAGAGTCATGCTTTCAAGATAAACTTTAAATGCACAAACAACATTGTAGAGTATGAAGCTCTCCTCTTAGGACTGCATCTGTTGAAAAAAATAGGAGCTAAGAGGATAGTTGTCCATGGAGACTCAGAACTGGTCATCAAACAAGTATATGGAGAGTACACTGCCAATCATCCTAGACTAAGGGCATATAGGAATGATGCCATGGATCTTTTGAAAACATTTGTAGAATATGAGCTTGTGTTTGTCCCTAGAAGTCAAAAAATAATTGCAAATGGATTGGCCTGCATTGCTAGTTCATATCAGAGACCACTTAGTGACAAACAGATCATTGTTCAAACAAAATATAGACCAACAGTACCAGATAATGAAAAATATTGGCAGGTCTTTGAGGGTGACAAACAGATAGAGGATTTCCTACTTTGCAGGAATGAGTTTGAATTACCTGATTCAAACTCTAAGTCCGATAAAAACTGTCTGGATGAAGAGCCTCCTGATGAAGAAAAATCATTCCCTACTGCAGAAATAAACATGCTGACCAGAGAATTTGAAACCCAAACAGAAGAAAACATAAACATAGATAAATAAGACATAGAGGTATTGCAGTCCAAAGACAAAATCATACCCATAGGACTAGCACTTCTTGAGGACCTCTTTGTTTTTAATGATGTGGCAAAGAAACCAACAATAGAACCCACAGAATCTGATGTTGGAGAATGCAACATAGGCAGCAAAGACAAGCCTAAAATGATCAAATTGTCTAAAACTTTGCCAGCACACATCAAACAGAAATACATTGATTTATTTAAAGAGTTTGTTGATGTTTTTGCTTGGAGTTATGAAGATTTGAAATCCTATGACACGGAGATCATCCAACATAAGATTCCATTGAAAGAAAACTAGAAACCTTTTAGGGAAAAGCTGTGTAGAATAAACCCTGCACAGTTACCACTGGTAGAAAAAGAAATTAAGAAAATGTATGAGGCTGGAATCATAGTCCCTGTGAGGTTTTCATATTGGGTATCTAACCTTGTGGCTGTAAGGAAAAAGACATGAGAAATAAGGTTGTGCATTGATTTTAGAAACTTAAACAGAGCCTCCTTAAAAAACAATTACCCTTTACCCAAAATGGAACACATGCTACAGAGGGTAGTTGGTTCTAGGAGGATTTCACTGCTAGATGGCTTTTTAGGATACAACCAGATTTTAGTGCTCCCAGAGGATCAGCTTAAAACAGCCTTCACCACTCCTTGGGGTACCTTCATGTATGTGAAGATGCCCTTTGGATTAATGAATGTTGGTGCCACCTTTCAAAGAGCCATGGACATTGCATTCTCAGAAGAAATAGGTCACTTCATTGTAATTTACCTTGATGACATAATAGTTTATTCCAAAACTGATGAAGCACCTAAAACATTTGAGAAAAGTCTTTGAGACATGCAGGAGGTATGGGCTATCTTTAAATCCCAAGAAGTCAGTGTTTGGTCTCCAAGAAGGTAAAATTCTTGGCCATGTTATATCTGAAAAAGGGATTAAAATAGACCCAAAAAGAGTTGAGGGAATATTGCAGATTAGCCACCCAAGAAACATCAAGGAATTGTTGTCCTTTATTGGGAAGATTAATTTCTTGAGGAGGTTTATACCCAACCTAGTAGAACTCCTTAGAAACATGACAAATATGCTTAAAAAAGAAGTAGGAATTAAATGGACTCTAGAAGCCAAGAAGTCATTTGAATTGGTAAAACATGCACTCACTCGGGCACCAGTTCTAATCAGCCCTGGTTTTACAAAAGATTTCCTTATATTCTCATTTGCATCAGAACATACTGTGGTTGCTGTCCTATTGCAGAAAAATCCAGAGGGACAAGAGCAGCCAATTGCATTTTTCAGCAAGGCATTGAGAGATGCACCTCTGAAATATAATATCATGGAAAAAAAGGCTTATGCTTTGGTAAAGGCTTTGAAAGATTTCAGAGTTTTCATCTTACATTCTCATATTATTTCCTTTGTGCCCAACATAGTGGCAAAAGACATTTTGTCACAAGATCTAGATGACAAGAGAGGCAAGTGGATTGCTGTAATACTAGAGTATGATTTGCAAATCAAACCCAATAAACTCATCAAAGGTCAAGGCTTAGCACAATTAATGGCTGAATCTAATTTGCAAGCCCTTGATATTAATATGGTAGATGCTTTGGATGAACAGGAAGGATTACCAGCTCCCATTGTAGAAGAACAGTTCCAAAACTCACCTTGGTATGCTGATATCTTGTATGTGCTTGTAAATCTTAATGCTCCTCCTGATTTATCGAAGACAAAGGCAAGGTTTTTAAAGTTGAAAGCTAGAAATTATTGCATTTTAAATGAATGTTTATATTGGAAAAATGCCAATGGTTTATTGCTTAAATGTTTTCTTGAAGTGGATGCAGATAGAATCAAGCATGAGTTCTATGAAGGAGAGTGTGGAGGCCATCTCTACTGGAAAACCACTACCAATAAAATCGTTAGAGCTGGCTATTACTGGCCCACCCTTTTCCAAGATTTCCACAAAATGATAGTTGCCTGCCACAACTACCAAATCTTTGAGGGCAAAAGAAAACTCCTTCCTCTACCTTTGCAACCAATCACTGTTAAAGCTCCTTTTCAACAGTGGGGCCTAGACTTCATAGGGGAAATCCTTCCTGCTTCATCTTTCCAACATAGATGGATACTCATAGCCACTGACTATTTCACTAAATGGATAGAGGTCATCCCTTCTAGGAATGCCACAGACTCAGTCATCATAAAATTCCTTGAAGACCATATCCTATCTAGATTTGGCTGCCCTAGGAAAATTATCACTGACAATGTTGTTGCCTTTGGTTCCAAAAAGATGATTTATTTTTTTCATAGGTATCAGATTGCACTTTATCATTCTATCGCTTATTACCCTCAAGGTAATGGGCTGGCAGAATCATCAAATAAGAGTTTTCTGACCATCATCAAGAAGCTGCTGGAAGAAAATAAAAAATCATGGCATAACAAGTTAGTGCATGCTTTGTGGGTAGACAGGTTGACAGCAAAGAAAACCATCGGAATGTATCCCTATCAGCTTTTCTATGGATCAGATGCAGTATTCCCTACTATTTTTTGGGTACCAGTGATAAAATTGGTCCAAGAAATACAGTCAGAAGAAGATAGCATGGTAAGGGGGATCAATCAAACCATACATCTCCAGCAAACAAGGGAAGAAGTCTACAACAGAGCTCATAAAGTGCAAGAGAAAAAAGGCCTGTGATTTCAAAATTGGGGACAAGGTACTCAAATGGGACTCTAGAAGAGAAGATAAGGGTAAGCATGGCAAGTTTGACAGTTTATGGCAAGGCCCTTACATCATTCAATCTGCTATTGGTCCCAATGCATTCTTTCTACAATAATTGGATGTTACAGATCTGTTTGGGGGTCTTGTCAATGGCAGGATGCTCAAGCATTATTACTGCTGAAGTTCAGTTTAAATTTTTCACCTCCATTGTAAATACCATTGCTTTGTTTTGTTTGGAAAAGGAAAAATAAAAAAATACAAGAAGAAAGGTTCAGACAAGCTCAAATCTTGAATCTATGAAGTTCCAAAATACTGGCTCAAATCAGATCAAAACCTAAACTAGAGAAAGTGAAAGGCTGGTTCTAACATGCTCAAAACTTGAACCAGAAAATAAAGAAGAAGAAACAGCTCTAACAAGATCAAAATCAGAGCTGGAATGAAGAAAGAAAGGTGACTCTAAAAAGTTCAAAATCTGAGTCACAAGAAGAAGGAAGGTGTTTTCAATTTTCAGAACTTCAAGCCTTCCCAATTTTGTTTTAATTTCTGCAAAGTTCATTTCATGTGCAATTTGTCTTTATGCCATGGAACCACAACAAATTAGACAGTCTAATCATGGTTTGGATGTGTTTTCAATTTCTGTTTTAGAATGTAGAGAATGAAAATCTGTTAGATAGTTTAATCTTGGCAGATAGTAGTTTAGGTAGAGAAGTTATGAGTCCAATTGTTTAATCTGGTCTCATGGTGTAATAAGGGTAGAATTAGATTAGTTTTTCTACTTTCAATAAAAAATAATGACGAAGAAGGTCTGCAAGTCTAAATGCACCTTGAAAAAAAAATAAAAATGTTAGGACAGTAGGATGGGTAGGTAGATTGTTTGGGTAAGTATTGCTGCTGATATAATGTCCATTATGTTTGTAACAGTTGATCAACGAAGAAAAATATGGTCAAGTACCAGGCATCTGGCCTACTTCCAAATATTTTTTATGAGATTCTTGACATCTTCAAGAAGATGCCATCCCCATGTGGAGCCACTGTTAGCCACCTATAATATTTTGTCAAAGCAAACAGGTGGCTAAATAGGTTTTTGAGCCTTCAAGAGAGACATTTCCTTTGTAAATCTATCATTCTTGAAGCCTTCATGTGCCTTCTATCTTTTAAAAAAATCTTCACTGCTGTTTCCATCTTAAAACCATGCTGATTCACCAAAGAAACTATTTTCAAAAGGCCTTTGAAACTACCCATTTTCACTTATTTCCTTTCATTTTCATAAAGCCTTCTTTTCATCTTTTAAACCCCCATTTCCCTCTAAAGGCCTCCAAAATCCCTCTAAACCTCTAAAAACCCCTCTTATAAGTTTAAAACACCCCTTTTCCCCTTTACTCAAAGCCAAAAAAACCTGCAAAACCCTTCATTTTTGGCCTAAAAAACCATTTTTACACTAAGGCATTAAGCCCCTTTCGGCCGTGGCCCTAGCCCCTTTTCTGCGCATGACCCGAAGCCATAACCAGGCGCTAATCAATAATCGCAATCGCGGAATTCTGTTCTTTGTTCCCTTTGTCCTGCCTCCTCTGATGTCGATCCCCTGATTTGATTTGGACCATTGAATCCACAAGAACCAACGGCCAGGATCTAATCGCGTTCCTCTCATAAGCCCTGATTGCTAATCGCAATCGGATTTTCCTTTCCTAACTTTTCCTTTGTTCTTCCAATTTTCCGATGTGATGAGCCCTTCTCCTCCCGACCTATGAATTCAATCTCCACTGTTGATCAAGTTAGATCCGACGGTCCGCGCTAAATTGCATCGCTCCATTAGTTTTTCGCTCCGCTCATCACCCGCGCCTGCCGATTTGATCTGGAACGTTGAATCCACAAGAACCAACAACCAGGATCTAATCGCGTTCTGCCCATAATCCTCAGTCATCACCCCGCCGGTTAAATCCTGACCGTTTATCTCTTCCGATCCTACGGTCAGCGCTTAATCGCATATCACAAACACAATCTTCCCTTTTACTTTTTCTCCGATGATATGATTCCCCAATTTGATATGAACCGTTGAATCCACAAGAACCAACGGTCAGGATCTAATCGCGCTCTGCTTATTCCTTTCCCCTTTTCACTTTCCTACTGATCACTGATTAGATATCCACCGTCGATCCTGCTCCCGATCCAATGGCCAACGCTTAATCACACATCGCAAATCCAATGTCCCATTCGCTTTTCACCTCCGATGTGCAATCTGTCGATTAGATCTTCGTCGTCCATTCCTACAAATCTGACGGCTCCCATCTTTCCGCTCATTCACTTACCCTATTCAAAAAATCTGCTTTCTATTTTATTCTTGACCGTTAGATCTGCAGATCTAACTATCCTAACTCAACCCCGCATACCTTTTAACCCTGCAGCTTTCGACCCATCGCGTTTCTTCTGCACCGTCAAATATGAGGCCCCAGATCCAACAGTCACCATTTGATATCACGTAACTTTTGCGCCCAAAGTTTAATGTTTCAAAATTGTGAGATATAAGAGATTTTAGGAATCCACATGTCAGATGTTGTATGGAATCGCGTTGTTTTGGGAAATACCACCTACCCCCCATTTTATTTTGTGAAAACCATTCCCGGTTTTCCACCAAACCGCCGACCCTCCGCAAAGTTGTCTGTCGCGTTTTTCCCAGCCGTCAATCTCTGAGATCAGATGGTTCTGATTTAATCTCGCCCCTATCCATTTTCCATTCATCTAACCTTCTAAATGACTCCATCGAAATATCTTGACCGTTGATCTATTTCATGATCTGACGGCCCTCATTTAACCTTCTTCCGTAATCCCGGTCCCACCACCAAACGCCCCCGTTTCCTCTCATTTTCACCTTTTTCCTATGTATTTTCCCTCGCATAAACTTTTTCATTTTAACACTAAAAGTTATTTTCCTCGCCTAATTCAGTCTAAACCCTGGTTTTCGTGGTGTTGCATCACAAAACCATTTTCCGCTGAAATCACTTGTTTCCTCACTGCTCCTCTGCCACTCCACGAGCCTCTGAAAAAATTTTCCCCACTCTCGCTGGTTTTTATAATGATTTATTTGTTTTTTGCAGGTTTCAAAGCATGGTGAATTCACACTATCTCCACAATCACATTCATGGTGATATATAGTGCTGAGAGACTGTCTCAGAGTCGAAGATCGTAGAAGACACCACTAAAGAGGTTTAAAGACATGTTTTATTAAAGATCAAGGCTATTGGCCTAACCAAAACCCTCTGGCGCTTCTGTGACCTGTACATTCGCACAAACAGGTCAGCGAAAGTTTAAAGTGTATCAAGAAAAGCTTAAAGGGTTAAAGACACGTCATTGAAGATTAAGAAGCCTAATCCACAGTCAGTATAGATTAAATACAAATCATTGGTCGCAGCAGCGTAGAGGATATATCAGCAGGACATTCCTTTTACTGAAGAGAGGACCAAATCACTACTGCCCATTCTCTTTTCTTCATCAAGCTCCAGAGTAGTTACTATTCTGACAAGAAGTCCTAAAAAATTGTTAGTGCATTAGTTACAAAGCATGGAAGACCTGAAAGGTAAATCTTCACCCTCTCTTGTCACAGAGGAAAAACAGAGTACTACAGCCAGGAAAGTACCTCCAAGAACATACCCTTGGAGTTATTATCAATCTAACAAAGACCCCTAATTCATCTAAAGGGTACTGAAAGTTAATGTAAAGATATTAAAACAGAATGGGCTTTGAAAAAACACTTCTCCCTCTGTTTCGATGAATCATTTAAGTTCTATCTACCACTACTATCGCTCTTTCACCTATAAGAACTCATGAGAAATACATTGTAAATGTTGGTTGGATATTGAAAAAACATTGATTGTAAGTTGTTTCACTGAGTTAGAGTTCTATGAGTAGTAGTTGTAAATAGGCTGGGAGATGATTTCTGGATGATATCAAGCTATTGGACAAGGATGTATGTGACTGGTTTTGCTCTTCTAATATGACAAGCATGTTCATTGGATCTTGATCTAAATCAGTGGTGATGTGTTCTATCTTTGTTATTGTTTTCCCTCTGTTATACATCATGTTTCATTTTCTTTGATAAGAATCAGTAATTTTAGCTTAGGATATACTACTGTAAGTACCTTAATGCTTCCTGCACTTTCTTATCTTTTTTTTTCTGCTATTTGTGTATCTAAGAACAAGTTCAATATAATTTAACCAGTATAGAAGTTGGTTTGACCATGCTTACTGATGTATGAATTTAGATTTTGTTTCTTAGATGTTCTTGTTTGGTTTCAGATGAAAGAATTGGGAAACTGGGAGATTTAGAGTTAGCCCTGTCCTCCTAGGTTCCTTTTCCAACAGTTAGCCTTTCTAAGATCCCTTTGAGCTGAAGGCCAAAAGCAGAGAAGGTTAAAATTCTTTCTCTGATCTTAGTTTTCACTCTGTGTCAAACTTAAATGTTTTCTATTGTCTGAAAGTAGTCAAGAGGACTACTGGATTGTTGTCTTCAGAGTTAGCCTCATTAGGAGTTTAGATCATAGAGGTTAAGGCATGTCCTGTCCCTAGATTTGCTCCGAAGTGGTCACCTTGGAAGGTTTTCCTTGTCACTCCCATTCATTTCCTTATTGTTTCATCCCATACTATCATCTTAAGAGATCCTCTAATATAGATGACTAGCCCTTTGAAAGCCTTGGATATTTGAATTGCAAGTAAACCCTTTTATGACCCCATTGCCCAATGGACTTGTGTTCTCTTTGAATTATCTCCTCCTTGCCAAAAAATCCTTCTCTACTCATTCCTTTACCTTACATTGACCCTTCTTTCACATTTCCCAACCAAACAAACAAACAAAGCAAAACCCATTGTGCCCTATAACTAGCCTAGTACCTCAAATTGAACTTCAAAGACATATTATTCTTTGCTTTATAGAGAGATCCCTCTCTGGATCCAGGAGGGCTAGATCCTGAGATCCCAAAGTGGTTTGATGTTGTCTTGTCATTTGGTGTTTCCAAATCTGCCAAATCACAGGAACCACAACACCCGGAAAGAAGAAGAAGCCATCAAATTTTACATCCAATGCTTAATCCAGCAGTAGAATGGTAAAATAATATTTTCTCTTGCAAGAAGAATACTCAGTCGACTTCTTTTTGAGCCATTTCTTTAAAAGATACACGAGCTCTGTTCCGGTTTATTTTTTGAGAACTGTTGTTTTATTTCTTGTGACTGGTGCTCAAAATCAGATTGCTTGTTAAAAAATCGCTTTGAATCCTGTCCTACTTCAAATCATGGTTTGCAACATTTATGGATTGTAATCTAAATATTCAAATCAATCACTAGTTAGAGAGGATCAGGCACAAAGTGGTTCTGACAAATATTTCCATGGCGTGGCTGCGACTATCAAGAAGGATACTCGAGTCAACTAGTTTTGCATGATTTTTATCAGTACCATGTATTTCCAAGTCTGATATGAGAATAATGTGACGGCTACAATCTTCAAATTGATAGTACATCGAGTATAAGTTGTGCGAATCATTTGAATTTTTTAATTCAACAAATGAAGAGTGAGTTTCTCTCTAGTAAAATTCTACGGTTGTTTTCAATCAACCAGTCTGATGCACCGAAGAGTTTTGGAAGAGTTGTAGCTCTTTACTCATTTTTTGGTGAAAATTATAAAGTGTAACGTGGTTAAATAAATGGTAAAATCTAAGAGGTTGAGAAATTAAAAGCATCAAACAGTGTTGTTTGAAATCGATTTGAAAGAGTTGGAAGTCAAAATGAAAAAAAAATCCTTGGTATTAAAATACATAAAGGAATGCGATGACAACATTCTTCCCTTAATTGCAGATGCAAAGACATCAAAGGAGGCTTGAAATATCCTTGAGAGTATTTTTGGTGTAAGGGGGGGTATTCAATTCAAAGATAGTAGTGTAATACAGCCTGTTGTAGCAGTGCTTGAAGATGAAAATGAAAATGGATTTGTAGCATTGGATCTATAGAAATATTAAGAGTTTGCTGAATCCCACTTGAAAGTGGATCACAATGTTGATGGTATGTTACTAACAAGAGCTGATTTTTGCATATATAATACAATCAATGTAGGAGCAACTGGTTAAGTGGATCCAACAAGTTGTCGACAATTATTGTCTCCCCTAGAGACAGTCTAGAGTTTCCATAGACCAGTGCCTAGGACATCTTAGCATAGCAGGGGGCGTATAATAAAGCTTGGGTGTCAATCCAAAAGCTCTCCTGCTATCTCTTGTTAAACAAGAAAATTGATTTAAATGGGAACAGAACTTACAGAAACTGTCACAGGGAAAGTAATATTGCAGGGACAAGATGCAAAGCTCCAACACAAAAGCATCAGACAGTTAAGAGACAATTTACTGTAAAGAGGGCCGATTCAAATAATATGTCACAGAAATCAAGTTATCAGAAGGAGTATGGAGTGAAAGAAACAGGAGGAGAATACTAGTTAACCTTGAGCTGATACCCAGATACACAACAGAACCATGTACGGGCTTATCAATTTAAGAATCCATACATGACAATGACGTTTTAAAAGCACCTTCTCAAAGCAACTAATATAGCAGAAATATGGATGAATAAACATGGAACAGTATATCATGCCTGAGCCTATTTAAAGCGCTTGACTGTTTCAAGTATGGGCATCAACTAGGATGAATCCTTACCTAAAACCAGTGAGCCACTCGCATTCCAGTAACATGATACAAGAAGATGTATAAAATGAAATATTGTATTAAACACATAAGAGAAGTTTACATACTGTGAAATATCAAAGACCAGAATCCTCTAAAACAGACAGAACTCCTCCTCACTGAGACCCTACGGGTTCTGAGCCTTCATACAAAGCTTTACAAAATGTATACAAAAAATGCCTTTCACTGCACAATTCTCTGATAAAAATCTGGAACCCCTACAATGTCTTTCTCTCTCCCTTTTATAGAGGAAGGAGAAGGGGAACTCATAAAAGAAGTAGGTGGAAACAATTAATTATTTAATTTGAACAAAATGGCCAAAACATTCACGCCCATGTTGCTTAATTAATATGCTGTGCTATAGGTACTCTGAGGCCGACTTCACGAAGTGAATGCTGCTGGTGCCAATTTCTCCAGGGATAAGACATGAAGAATAAAATATGTAACATCTTGTACCTGCCTGAAGAGAATTTGGCTGAAGTAAACCCTGAAGGCATGGTTTTCTGTGAAAAGATCTTTCTAGTGATCTGCAAGGTCTTCGATCTGATACTTTGCCTCCAAAAGGGTATGCAAAAAACCCAAAGTCCTTAAATACATTTCTTTAATCCCCTGCCCTGCACTGATATTTTCTATCTGCGCCATTAATTCTTCATTTGTTCAACCTATGCATTTTAATGACCTTGGAGGATTTAATAGGTTTAAATCTTTGCTTTCTTTAATAGTGGTCATATCGTAGCGGCTTCCAGATCTTTTTCATAAATTTTGGTCCTGAACATGGTCCTGTCATGCATTCTCGGCTTCTGTAATGGGGGCGGTGAATCATGATAATTTTCCACCGCGGCAAACCTGCAAAACCATAAACTTGTTAAGAAAAACCAGACATGGGGGGGTGAGTGCGATGATGATGGAAATGGTGGTGCAAACTTGGCGGAATGATGAAACGATGCGGGGTGACGGGGAGATGCAGAGAAACGATGGAGGACGGGCTGGTGATAAATTTCCATGTGAAACGTACAAATATGATTTACGAATGAAATATGTGGATGGCGGAGGAAGAATACGATAGACGTGTGGATGATGACATGGTGGGAGGTTCGGTCAACAGGCAGTCAAGCGAATGATCTGGGCCACACGATCCTTTAAAAAAGATCAACGGTTGAAACTCAATCAGAGGGCGATGGAATGGCGGGCTCGGGGGGACATTTCCTTCGTGTTAAATCGCGCGCAGCTCCAGAGATTAATAGCCGTCGGATTGAGCGCTCGAGATCGAACGGTTTTTATGAATTCCGCTGCTTGACTTTGCCCGGGAGTTAATGCGCGAGAGGGTAGTGGTTTTGGAACAGTGGCTGAGCCACGCGTCGCGCGATTAATGGAATCGCTAGCCAATCGCGAATTACCGCCTGCCCCAGATGAGCGGTGCGGAATAAACAGGCCAGTTTTGGAGGGGAGGCGCGGCGAGGACCACCGGACAGGGCAGGTTGCGGATCGTCGATCTGTGGCATGATCGGACGGCGCACAATGCACCCGATGGCCGTGTATGGTAAGCGCCTTTTGTTCTAGCACAAGGTCTAGCGCCTTGGTCACGCAGGGAATAAAGTGCAGGGGGCGGGGCTGAGACCGAAAGGAGCTGGGCCCCAAAATATTTTCAAATATGGAATTTGGGCATTAAAAATGTGATTTTAAAGCTAAGAGAGGGCAACGATATACAGCTGATGAAATTTGCAGGACAGGGCGATAGAATTTGATGATTTAAACCAAATGGCTCATGGAAATTTCAATAAGGAGAAGATCATGGTCAACATTGGCTCCATCTAGGGACGGCGCGTTCATACTTGGACGTGTCGAGAACCTGCAGACCCTGATCATTATCTTATGTAAACTCTACGAACCCTGCCCTTCCGAACCCTTTCTCTTCATGATCCATTAACCTGCCCACCCTGTTTAAACAAAAAATGTAGCAATAATAATATACAGTATGGTACATCAGGCGCTTGCTGCCTGAATCAGAATTGGAAATAGGGCTTTAGAAATTGGCTGTTTACAGGGGCATCCAGCAGATCACCCTGTAAGTTCTCCAACATAAAAGTATTATTTCCCCCTTGTTCGATAATTTTGAAAGGCCCAAACCAGAGGGGATCGAATTTAGCATGTTTTCCTTTTTCAGCCCTCCGGACATCCCACCTGAGCACCAGGTCACCAATCTGCAGCTTTCTGTCTTTAGCATGCTGATCAAAAATATTTTTCATTTTTTCCCGATATTCAGCTAATCTCTGATTTACTTGGCCCCGTGTTTCCTCTAACTCCACCAGCTGATTAATTCTCCTGACCATACCATCTGGTTCTTCCTGACTTTCCTGCATGAAACGTGCCACTAGCAAAGCCAGCTGCACAGGAAACACAACTGCTCGTCCATATACCCACTCATATGGAGATTTCCCAGTTTCTCTCTTACTGGTGATTCTATTAGCCCACAGAGCAAACTTCAATTGGGAATCCCAATTCTTCTGATTTTCATTTATAGTCTTTTTCAGGGCCCTCACTAGGGTTTTGTTGGAAGATTCTGCCAAGCCATTCCCCTGGGGGTAGTAGGCTGTGGAGTGATTCAATATGATATTATATTGCTAGCAGAATATTACAAATTTTGCAAATTTGAAGGCCTGTGCATTATCAGTCACTATTCTGGCAGGGAAACCAAACCTAGAAATGATGTTTTCCTCCATGAACTTTATGATGACAGTGTTAGTAGCGTTCCTTGCAGGTATGGCTTCCACCAATTTTGTAAAGTAATCTGTGGCTGTTAATGTCCATTTATGTTGTCCACTTGATGGGGGATGTATTTCTCCAATAAAATATATTCCCCATTGTTGAAATGGCTCATTCACATGAACTGGAATCAGGGGCAGGGCTGCCAACTTCTGTTTCTCAGCAAATTTTTGACACTTATCACATGCTCTGACCCCAGTAAAAACATCTCCAAATAATTTTGGCCAGTAGAAACCAGCTTTCAAGATTTTATGGGCTGTGGCCCTCCAGCTGTAATGGCCTCCACAAATTCCTTCATGAAATTCCATCATTATACCTTCTACTTCATCCTCTATGAGGCACAGGAGTAGAATGCCTGAAGGATCTCTCCAATATAATTGGCCATTAGCAACTATGTACTTTTGAGACTTCAACCTCAAAGCCTGGTATTTTGATTTATCACAACTGGGTGGGCAGCTGAGTGTCAAAAGATATTCAACTATTTCTTTGTACCATGGACTGGTGAGATATTTTATATGTGCTTTCTAAGTAGCCATCTCCAGCTCTTGCTGCTCTTTTTCGTTTTCAGACTCTTCGTTTGCTACCATGGACAAATTTATGCCTAAAGCCTGATAATTTGATTCAGATAAAATCTTTGCTAGCCCCTGCCCTTTAATCAGCTTAGTAGGTCTGATATCCAAATCATATTCCTGTATTTTTGCTATCCATCTCCCCCTTTTTCCTTCACTATCTCCCTGAATAAGAATATCTTTAACAGTTGTAGTAGGGACATATGCAGTGATGTGAGACTGCAAAATATACATTCTAAAGGCTTTGAGGGACTTTACTAGGGCATATGCCTGCTTTTCTAATATATTATATTTCAATTCAGTGTCATGAAGCACCTGGCTGAAAAAGGCAATAGGCTGCTCATATCCATCTTCATTTTTCTGCAATAACACTCCAGCTACTGTATGAGGTGATGCAAAGGAAAAGATCATAAATGGTCTAGTATAATCAGGTCCAGCTAGTACAGGAGCTCCAGCAAATGCAGCTTTAATTCTAGCAAAGGCCTCCCGTGATTCTTGTGACCATTTCTCCTCATTATTCTTCTCTAGCATATCTGTTATATGCCTAACTATCTCAGCATAGTTAGGAATAAACCTTCTCAGAAAATTTATGTGGCCTAAAAACACTTGCACTTCTTTTTTATTTCTGGGGAGAGGAATACTATTTATCACCTCCACTCTTTTGGGATCTATCCTTACCCCATCTTTAGTTACAATATGCCCCAAAAGTTTGCCTTCCTCTAATGCAAATAAAGACTTTTTTGGATTAAGAGAAAGACCATACTTTCTGCATTTTTCAAAAGTTCTTCGTAAATGCTCGATGTGTTCAGCATCATTTTTTGAAAACACTGTAATATCATCAAGGTACACCACCAGAAATTTATCTTGCTCACCCACAAAAGCAATGTCCATTGCTCTCTGAAAGGTAGCTCCTGCGTTAATCAGCCCAAAAGGCATCCTGGCATACATGAATGTTCCCCATGGTGTAGTGAAAGAAGTCTTCTTTTGATCTTCGGGAAACACAGCTACCTGATTATAACCAGAAAAACCATCCATCATTGACATTCTAGAGGCTCCCACCACTTTCTGCAGGATGTGGTCCATCTTAGGCAGTGGATAATTATCTTTTAAAGATGCTCTGTTTAAATTTCTGAAATCCACACATAGTCTTATTTCTCCATTTTTCTTTCGGACAGGGACCAAGTTAGCAACCCATTCTGAGTACCTTAATGGCACTATTATTTTGGCCTTTAGCAGCTTCTTGATTTCTTTTTCAATGGAGGGAAGTAGCAGAGGATTTATCTGTCTGAGCTTCTGCTTATAGGGTCTTGCATTTTCCCTCAAAGGAATTTTATGCTGCATTATGTTGACATCAAAATTTTTCAGGTCCTGATAGGACCATGAAAATACATCCTTGTATGACTAAAATAATTTCAGGTATTTTTCTTTATATTCCTCTGGGACCTTCTTGGATAATTTTACAATTTTAAGATCAACCTCAGTACCCAGATTCAGATCTTCTACCTGATTTTCTTCTACTACTTTATTATGCTGCAACGGAACATCATTTTTGTCAAATAATCTTTCTAGAGGCACCAGCCCTCTAGGTATAACATTCCCTTTCAACTGCAGCACTTTACTTCCTGCCATTTTATCTTCCCACTTATTTTCTGAAGTATCTTCAGCCTCCTCTTCATCACAATAATCAATCTCCATATTAGATAATTCTCCCACTGTCTCCAGGAATTTCTTCATCTGTTCATCATCTTCAAATACCTGCCAGTGCTTGATATTATCTGGGATAGACGGCCTATAACGTACCTCGATTTCATACCTCAGGAGAGGGTTCTGAGGAGGAAGAAATGTACTGGCAGCTACAGCAAGAGAATCTGCCATTCTATTATGCTCCCGGGGCATGAACTGGATATTGAAAGCCAAGAAGAAGTTCTCCACCATGTCCCATACTTCATTTCTATAAGCTCTCAGCCGAGGGTGCTTGGTTTTGCACTGATTTCTGACCTGTCTGACCACCAGCTCAGAATCTCCCAGAACTCTTAAACTCTGTATGCCCATGCTCTTAGCTGTCTGTAGTCCCAATAATAGCACTTCATATTCAGCCACATTATTAGTAGCCTCATATTCCAATTTAAAAGACAGTGGCACCCATTTTCCTGTATGGGAGATTAATAATACTCCAGCCCCATTTCCTTCTCTTGAATTTGCTCCATCAAAATGTAGAGTCCATACTCCTGCTTCATGATATTCTAAAGGCTGCTCAGTCTTAATTTTACAGAAGGAAGGTTCATGAGCAAAATTTTGATCTTCTTCTAACATCAAACATGAGAAATCTCCTTCATTGATGTAGACTGGTGCATTCTCAGAGCTGTCGGCCTTAGTCACCATCTTAACAAATCTGGTTTCTCTGTATAATCTCCTCTCCTGGCCACCAAAAACAGGTATAGTGGCATAGGTTAAGTCTAGTTTGAGTGACCCACCAATTTTTGTTCCCCAGGACCTTGACAACAGCATGCCAAAGCGAGCTGGGATATCAGCTACCACAATGTCCATTACTACGCTTTTTGCTGGAATTTGGGCCAGATTGACCACTAAATCTTTGATCATCCCCAAGAATTTAACTCTTTTGGAATCAAATGAATATAGGTCTTTATATGGACGTGTGATTTGTAAACCTAGTTGCTCCATGACTGACAAAGGCATAAGATTATGGGAAGCTCCAGAATATAACATACAATTGTGTAACAGTAGGTCATGAACGACTAGAGACACATAGAAAGGAGGAGTAGAAGGGTCTATCTCCTCGACATGTGGGCCAAAAACTACCATGGGTCTTTCTTCTTGAAGATTAAGACTGTCTGGGACTATTGGTGCCTCAGGAGGAAGTAATAAAGAAGTAACTTGAGATTGATATGCAGGTTGTTTTAACAGCTCAGTCAAAGGGACTGGGATTTTGACTTTCTCAAGTTCTTTTTGCAGATTGAAAACAGGAGGTGGCTTTTCTATTACGACTTCCTTTGACTCTTTATTTTTAGTTGAAAGTTTAACTTCTTTTGATACAGACTCAACATAAGGAGGGGTGACTACTTTTGAAGAAGAAGGAATTTGATCATTAGACTGCAAAGGTTTGTTCAGAGGACTCTTACCTTTATCTGTGAATTTTTGCTTTGCTGACTCCTTTTGAGTAGGTGCTTCCTTCTAGGGAGGCTCTTCTTCATCTTGAGTTCAAGTTCTCTTTCTGGAGGATCTGAGATCATATCTCCTATTAAACTGTGCTTGCATAAAATCATTAAACTGCTTGCAGTAGTGATCAATTTATGCATCTTCTGTGTCTTTGATCTCTTCTTCTTCTTCTTCTTGCAATGGGCATTCTATTTCATCATTGTTTGAAAAGGCAAGATTTGCATCTTGCAGCTCATAGGCAGCATCTTCAGTGGAGTCACCTACTGGGCCTTCCAGGTACAATGGGTGTGGTACTTGATCATGTTGCTCTTTTGCTTCCCTTGGGAGTATTTCCAGGGGTGGCTTTCTGTACTGAGGATTGTAACCCCTGTTTAGAGCATTCTGAAAGTTCTTGGAAGCTGAGCTCTTGGTCTCCAATTCAAGCTTGACAAGTTTCTTAGAAAGATTCTTAATCATTTTGCTCATTTATTCAATTTTATCTGAATCCTTATCTTGATTAGAGGTAGATACTTCTTCTTTACCTCTTCTTCTAGTATCTTGTTCAAATTTTCCTCTTAATTTTCCAGTGGAAGCAAAGTTTGCTTCCAACTCAAGAGCATCTGAATGAGCATCATCTAGGGTGGCAGGCTTTCTTTCTCTGAGAGAGAAACCAAAGTCTGAGTCAAAAGCTGCTATGAAAACAACTTTGGCAGCATTCTGATGAGGCTTCATATCTGCAGGGAGGTTTAGATATAACTTATTAAATCTCTTGACAAATTCTGACACCCCTTCATTATGTTTTTTCTTGAGTGTATTGAACTCAGTAAGACACTGTCCATGATCTTTATTTTCTCCCCATTTCCTGAGAAAAGTATTTTCCATGTCATCCCAGGAGGTTACGGAACGGTTTCCCAATGTCTTGAACCATTTTCTGGCTTCACCGTCCAAATATTGCACAAATAGTCTTAAGACTACATCTAGATGTTCAACATTAAAGTTCTCTACAAAAGAGCAGAAAGTCTCAAGATGTTTTTGAGCATCAATTTCATTTTCTCCAGTGAATCTGGGCAATATCTTCAAATAATCCTGTGGCATATCATTTAGCACTTGTGGTAATGCTAGGGGAGCATATTTGTTCAGCAAGAAGGCAGGAACATTTTCCATTGGAGGGGGTGGGGGTTGTGCAACAATCTGATGTACAAATGGAGGAAGAGGAGGAGGCGGGAGTGGAGTATGAATGACAATAGGGATATATTGTACAGTAGCCTGAGGTGTAGATGGAAACAATTCACGGTTAACAGGGGCTACTTCTGTAACTTCTTTAACTTCTTCGGCCTCAGGGGTAGGACAAAAGTTATCTTTGGTTCTAGCACTTCCCCTGGGTGGGCTATCTGAGTAATATTCAGGATTTTCCTCAGTGGAGTAGGGATTCTCTATTGGAACTTCTTGAAAAGAAGAAGATGGACAATCTTCTTCGAAAAACTCGGGGATTTCAGCACAGGCTGGTTTCTTTTCTTTCCAACCTCTTCTGTGTATAATCTTCTCTGGGTCAGACACAGAGGGTATCTTTGATTTGGACGTATCTGACCTTAAATGTGGCTTTCGAGGAGCCAGGACTACAAATAGATTTATCAAATGAATAGCAGTGGAGTCGCCAAGGTGAGAGATATGCAACTCTTCAACTCTCTGTGCTCACCTGATTAGAGAGTGAATAAAGATTTGTCGAGGCCCAGGGAAACTGATACTCTTAAATTCGTCCCCGGCAACGGCGCCAGAAAGATGTTGTCGAAAATTATTGTCTCCCCTAGAGACAGTCTAGAGTTGCCATAGACCAGTGCCTAGGACATCTTAGCATAGCAGGGGGCGTATAATAAAGCTTGGGTGTCAATCCAAAAGCTCTCCTGCTATCTCTTGTTAAACAAGGAAATTGATTTAAATGGGACCAGAACTTACAGAAACTGTCACAGGGAAAGTAATATTGCAGGGACAAGATGCAAAGCTCCAACACAAAAGCATCAGACAGTTAAGAGACAATTTACTGTAAAGAGGGCCGATTCAAATAATATGTCACAGAAATCAAGTTATCAGAAGGAGTATGGAGTGAAAGAAACATGAGGAGAATACTAGTTAACCTTGAGCTGATACCCAGATACACAACAGAACCATGTACGAGCTTATCAATTTAAGAATCCATACATGAAAATGGCGTTTTAAAAGCACCTTCTCAAAGAAACTAATATAGCAGAAATATGGATGAATAAACATGGAACAGTATATCATGCCTGAGCCTATTTAAAGCGCTTGACTGTTTCAAGTATGGGCATCAACTAGGATGAATCCTTACCTAAAACCAGTGAGCCACTCGCATTCCAGTAACATGATACAAGAAGATGTATAAAATGAAATATTGTATTAAACATATAAGAGAAGTTTACATACTGTGAAATATCAAAGACCAAAATCCTCTAAAACAGACAGAACTCCTCCTCACTGAGACCCTATGGGCTCTGAGACTTCATACAAAGCTTTACAAAATGTATACAAAAAATGCCTTTCATTGCACAATTCTCTGATAAAAATCTGGAACCCCTACAATGTCTTTCTCTCTCCCTTTTATAGAAGAAGGAGAAGGGGAACTCATAAAAGAAGTAGGTGGAAACAATTAATTATTTAATTTGAACAAAATGGCCAAAACATTCACGCCCATGTTGCTTAATTAATACGCTGTGCTATAGGTACTCTGAGGCCGACTTCATGAAGTGAATGCTGCTGGTGCCAATTTCTCCAGGGATAAGACATGAAGAATAAAATATGTAACATCCTGTACCTGCCTGAAGAGAATTTGGCTGAGGTAAACCCTGAAGGCATGGTTTTCTGTGAAAATATCTTTCTAGTGATCTGCAAGGTCTTCAATCTGATACTTTGCCTCCAAAAGGGTATGCAAAAACCCCAAAGTCCTTAAATACATTTCTTTAATCCCCTGCCCTGCACTGATATTTTCTATCTGCGCAATTAATTCTTCATCTGTTCAACCTGTGCATTTTAATGACCTTGGAGGGTTTAATAGGTTTAAATCCTTTCTTTCTTTAATAGTGGTCATATCGTAGCGGCTTCCGGATCTTTTTCATAAATTTTGGTCCTGAACATGGTCCTGTCATGCATTCTCGGCTTCTGTAATGGGGGCGGTGAATCATGATAATTTTCCACCGCAGCAAACCTGCAAAACCATAAACTTGTTAAGAAAAACCAGACAAAGGGGGGGGGGGTGAGTGCGGTGATGATGGAAATGGTGGTGCAGACTTGGCGGAATGATGAAACGATGCGGAGTGATGGGGAGATGCAGAGAAACGATGGAGGACAGGCTGGTGATAACTTTCCATGTGAAACGTAGAAATATGATTTACGAATGAAATATGTGGATGGCAGAGGAAGATTACGATAGACGCGTGGATGATGACGTGATGGGAGGTTCGGTCAATAGGCGGTCAAGCGAATGATCTGGGCCACACGATCCTTTAAACAAGATCAACGGTTGAAACTCAGTCAGAGGGCGATGGAATGGCGGGCCCGGGGGGACATTTCCTTCGCGTTAAATCGCGCGCAGCTCCAGAGATTAATATCCGTTGGATTGAGCACTCGAGATCAAACGGTTTTTATGAATTCCGTTGCTTGACTTTGCCCGGGAGTTAATGCGCGGGAGGGTAGTGTTTTTGGAACAGTGGCTGAGCCACGCGTCGCGCGATTAATGGAATCGCTGGCCAATCGCGAATTACCGCCTGCCCCGGATGAGCGGTGCGGAATAAACAGGCCGGTTTTGGAGGGGAGGCGCGGCGGGGACCACCGGATAGGGCAGGTTGTGGATCGTCGATCTGTGGCATGATTGGACGGCGCACATTGCACCCGATGGCCGTGTATGGTAAGCACCTTTTGGTCTAGCACGAGGTCCAGTGCCTTGGTCACGCGAGGAATAAAGTGCAGGGGGCGGGGCTGAGACCGAAAGGAGCTGGGCCCCAAAATATTTTCAAATATGGACTTTGGGCATTAAAAATGTGATTTTAAAGCTAAGAGAGGGAAACGATATACAGCTGATGAACTTTGCAGGACAGGGCGAGAGAATTTGATGATTTAAACCAAATGGCTCATGGAAATTTCAATAAGGAGAAGATCGTGGTCAACACAACAATTGAAATTATTGATGTTAACTTTGATGAAGAACAATTAACTAGTGATCAGTGGTTTCATATGATGCAACAAAAATGTCTTATTGATATGCTATTATTTGGTGAGATAATCTCACTTGTCTCTGGAAACCAAGGGGAAGACAACCTATTTTCAGCAGCAGAGGATAGTAAAGAAATGTAAAATGAAGATTATGATGCAACAATAGAAGTAGAGAAATGTGCGACAAAGGAAGAGAAGCGGGCACAAGAAGATAAAGTTCTTATTGCAAAGAAAAATGAACATAACCAATATGGTTCTAATTTTTTTTTTCATATAAACTTAACATTTATTTTCATTATGTAGAGGTTAGCAGCAACCATATAGAAATAACAAAATTTGAAGAAAAAATAAATTTCCTTGAACCATGGCTTGAAACACCACGTGTTGATGATGTTTGCATAGAAGTTGCAACAATGAATATTGAAGATAGTATGGACAATGTAGAAAATGAAAATGTCACTAAAATTTTCATGTATTGGAGTATTGAAGAGATACAATTCTATTATGAACTTATGTAGCAGCAAATTGATAATAAAAAGATTAATGATGAAGAGCAAACTATAGAAGATTACCTGTGGCCGTAGTCCACATGCAAACATATTTTTGAAAAAGTAGAGGACATGCATGGACAACCTGAAATGATTTTCTGTTCTTATGATAAACAAATATTTAGCGATGGAAGAGATGCAACAACAAATGTAGACATTGAAATTTTTAGCCTACAGTGAAAAGGAAAAGATGAAGCAGTTCAAAGGATACAGGATTGGGAAGAAAAGGAAAAAGAAATAGAACACAAGAATTGATGTCAATGTTTTTGAGTTATTGTAAGCATAGTTGAGACTTAGACGAGTAGGCATGTCTAAGTTAATTTATGTTAAGTTATGCCAATATGAATGCTTTGTCCTTCCCTACAAAAAAATTCAATAGAAGTGTGGGTTGCTGCCACTTTATTCATGGCGGTGGTTGGGAGTATTACCAACAATTACTTGGCGAGATAAACCCTCTTTAGATCTGGAAACCAAGTGGAAGACAACCTATTTGCAGCAACAAGTTAGTAAAGAAATAGAAAATGAAGATTTTGATGCAACGACAGAAGCAGAGAAATGCGCGACAAAGGAAGAGAAGCGGGCACAAGAAGATAAAGTTCTTATTGCAAAGCAAAATGAACATAACCAATATGGTTCCAAATTTAATTTTCATATAAACTTAACATTGAATTTGAGTGTGTAGAGTTTAGTAGCAACCATATAGAAACAACAAAGTTTGAAAAATAATTAAAATTCCTTGAGTCATGGATTCAAACACCATGTGTTGATGATGTCTACATAGAAGTTGCAACAATGAATATTGAAGACAATATGGACGATTTAGAAAATGAAAATGTCACTGAAAATTCATGTATTGGAGTCTTGAAGAGATACAATTCTATTGTGAACTTATGTAGCAACAAATTGATAATAAAAAGATTAATGATGAAGAGAAAACTTTAGAATATGACATGTGGTAGTAGTCCTCATGCAAGCATATTTTTGAAGAAGTAGAGGACATGCATGGACATCCTTAAATGATTATATGTTTTTATGATAAAAAAATATTTAGCGATGGAAGAGATGCAACAAAAAATGCAGACATTGAAATTTGGAGCCTACAACAAAAGGGCAAAGATGAAATAGTTCAAAGGATACAGGATTAGGGAGAAAAGGAAAAAGAAATAGAACACAAGAGTTGTTGTCAATTTTTTTGAGTTATTGTAAGCATACTTGAGACTTAGACGAGCAGGCATGTCTAAGTTATGTTGAGTCAAGGTTAAGTTGCTAGTCGTAATTAAGGGGAAGTGTTGGAGATAATTACACTTGTTTGTCAATTCACTGACACATCACCTCACCGTTGCACACCGCCTCACCATTTCAACCACTTTAACATATTTAGCATCGAAGGGGTGTCACTGCCATAACTATTACAAGGAAAACCGACTTAATTTTTGTATAAAAATAGTTGAGTTGGGATAGAAGAAAAGACACAATGAGTGTTATATGCAATTGTAGTTGCTTTGAACGTTTGTTGTTTTATAAATTTATGTTTGGGTTTTTTTTTTTTTTTTTGTAATTTAACCGCCTTAGCTTGTTGTGTCCTCTATGCCTTCAAGGCTGTGTTTTGGGAAAAAAGAGTGGTTTCTTGCTTTCAATCAAAACATTATTCTTTCCATGATTTTGAAAAACAAAACAGTTTCTTGCTTTCAATCAAAATATTATTCTTTTCTTGCTGGCCAGTTGATACATGTTATTATTTCCAAGAGTTTAGGTTAAATGAACTCGACTCCTTTTTTGAAAAGACGATTTGTTACTTACAATTAAAAAAACTATTCTGTTGCTCACCCGCTAATAAATAAATAAATTATATATATATATATATATATATTTCCATTTTTAAAATGATCAAAATAAAGAAAAATGTTAGTAATTGGTAAGAGACTTTTTCAATCCCTACCAACCACCCTTTTGATAATTTCTTTTTCCCTAGAGCTTGTCATAGGAATCGTTTTTTAGGCGAAGTGTTCGTCTTTATTAAGATCATAAATGGGAGAGGGAAGTATTAATGTGGAACGAAATTCATACAAACAGAAATATGTTACTGTTTTTATTCAGGATTGTAGTAATAGACTGAAGTATCACAAAGGGAACCAAGACACGGGAGACAAACACTACAATCACGATACCGACACCGACACTAAATATTAGTAGGAAACCAAAAGCAAACCTCCACCATGTGACCCCAAGAGCTTTCTCCATTGTCAATGTGTTAATTAAAGCAGTTACTTAATAGTAAAGGTATATGTTTTATATATTGTAATTTATGTATCATAATTTATTGTATTTAGTGTATTAATGTTCGTTCCCTTATCACCAAAGGCAGCAAATCAATCCATAGAAAATGGCTTGCTAAGAATTTCCATCTATATAAAATAAAGATTGATGGTAGGTTTAGTGTTAATATGAGTGATACTAATATGAATGAAGTCTATAGGAGTGCTTCTGTTTATTCGTCTTTATAATTTCAGGCTGTTCGAAAATCATTCCAGCAGCATAGAGAGATGTTCCAATGACAACAAACATTACCTTAACAAAATTGACAGAAAAGTTGTGGTTCCCTGTCATTCATCAATATGATAATTAAATCATTTAATTATTATGATATGCGTTTTCAAAGACAAATTTCGAGATGAAATATAGTATTTTCGAGCAATGTGATTCTCATCAAACAAAAAGAGTTACGATGGTAATAGTTTATAGACTTTTTAAAGGTTTTGATGTAGATTAAACAATTATTGTGTTTTTAATCAAATTTTAGCTTTTAAACTTAACAAAAACAATAGCTACAGAATTTTTAAAAAAAAATGATAATGAAGAACATAAAAGCTTACTAAACTATGGAACTATGGGATTTTTCAAAATAAATTTTCATTTATGTAAATTGTAATATTGTTTAAACCTTAATTTATTTTAATTTTTATTATATATTGTTTAATTTTCAATATAGATATTATTTTTAATTATATTTTTAGATCCTAAATTTATTTTAATTTTTATTATATATTGTTTAATTTTCAATATAGATAATTATTTTTAATTATATTGGTAGATCTTAAATTTATGAATGAGAATATCAAATATATTTTTTTATTGTCAATAACTATCAACATTCTAACTATTGTAAAATATATTTCATTAATATAATTTTTCTATTAATATTAGAATAATTTATTTGTGTGACTATTTCAATATTTATATCAATCATGATGACACATGGATACTCCTATAGGCGTATATCAATCAAATTTATGAAGTAATGTGGTTGTGCTAGTACAAACCATAGTGTACGCCAAACTACCAACTGCACTGAAAGTCAACTATGGCATTAAATATCAGTGAACACTAAAATTACATTGCATTTTCATGGGAAGAGAAATTATTAAAAAACATTAAACATTGGAAGTCAAATCATTCACACAGAAAATATGTACAGTCAATCATGGTTGCCTCCATAGAAGCTAAGTGCTCTCTAGAAAGATTAATGGGGATCTTAACTCTTCATGTGTGATTGCTTCTAATCTTAAAATTTCCAACCAACATGTAGTGGGTTCTGGCCTTGCCCCGATTCGCAAATAATAGAGCCTCCACTATTGGGAGGAACATCTCTGCGATCACTGTTGAAAAATCTCTTCAGTGTCGAAGAATTCAAATGCGTGAAGGCATCATCAATCACTTGGGGCAAATGCATAGGCTGTTTTTGTAAACAAAGGGGCAAGACACGAGGGGTAATGTAGGATGGGTGAAATACCACCATCCTTTCAATTTCAATTAAAAGGAGAGGGCTCGGTGAAATCAAAACCCTTCATGTTATTATCAGACAAGGAATATTCTCTTATCATTCAATCCAGTTCATTGATTTACAAAATAAATAAATCTTTACAAGCCTACTTCGGTCATGAGTTGAAATAGATACGTCTACCGACATAACTAGGCTAGACATTGTCCAAGAAATGGAATTTTGAGTATATTCATGGCTATTTTTGGACATTAACATTAGGCCACAGTGAATAAGGTCTTCAAGTATTTGTAAGGTACTTTTATATATTCCATTTTCTATCATAGTGATGTTTCAATAATCCACACTTAGAATATATACATGGTTATGTGGATTCTTATTGGGTAGGGGATGTAAGTAGAAGGAGATCTACAAGCATTTGTGTGTTTCAATTGTTTGGCACATTTATAATTTGGATAAACAAGCAACAAATAGTGGTTTCTTTGTCTACTATATAAGTAGATTATATGATAACTATTGGTGCATGTAAAGAGGCCATTTAGTTTATGAAATTTTGTTCAAAAGTAGGACCAACTCAAAGAAATGTGACACGTTGCATAATGTTGTAGATGCATTGATGAAACCAATGATCACAATTAAGTTCTGTTAGTGTCAGTACTTGCATCTTTCCACCAATGATCAAATAAACTCTTTCATGTCATGTTAAGGGTCCCATTCTGAAATCTTTGTCATTCCATTAGGTCACCATGCAAAAATTTGGTCACTTGGTGCAGATTTAGGTCAAACCTCACTCTTTTCAAAAATTTCATTACTTGCTGGCTCATTTCACCACTTTGCTGAGTGTACATCAGCCATGGGTTGTCATCATCATTTCAGTATTTTCATCATGAATTTCATTCAGTCAGAGTCTCCATTAGGTCTTAGGGTTTTCGAACTCCATCAAATCACCATTTGCATGCATAAAAGTCCAGCAAGTAAAAGAGTGACAATAAACACATTTTATTATGAAAGTTTGATTTGTAAATTTATTTTTATGAATCTTAATATGTAATAAGTAGTCATGGTTCCAAGTTAGCTACATAATCAAGGATCCATCAGCCAAATAAGTCAATGTTCTAAAATTCATAGTGTTCCAAATCCACCAAAAGATCAAATCCAAAGATCAAGTTCAAAAGGTAAATTGCAATGTTAAAATTAAGTTCAAAGGGAAATGTGGGTCCCAAAGCCAATTTATGAAATTTCACCAAGTGTAAAGGGCTATCAAAGACCAAAGAGACACTCATTTTCATCCTCGTGCATTGAGCTCTCAAAATCCCCAAGTAAAATAATCAAATTTTGAGCAAGAAAATCGAGTTTTTTGGAAGCCACTGCACTCCTACTTGAGGCGCTGCGCTTTTGATAGAGAAGACGTTGCGCTCCTACTTGAGGTGTTTCTCTTTTACCTGTGAGGCATCACGCTTTTTCCATCTTTCACCCACAGCTTCAAATATTCTTTGCAAGTGGTCCAGTCATCAAGCAAGGGTTTTCTCAGTCAATTACAAGTAAGTTACACCTCTCAAAGCTCTCCTTTCAGTTTATTATTGTGAATTTATTGTGCAAACTTTCCTCACTCACCATTTCAACTTTTGAGAAAAGAAACCCTAGATTTCACCCTTGCAAGCCAATATTGTTTCTCCTATACCCTACTTTCCCTTCCCACACTCCAGGATCACTCCCCCTATCCCTACATCACCTTATCTCTCCTTCCCAAATCCCATTTCCTAAAACCCTACTCTTAGGCTGCATTTTCCTAGGCAGCCACACCATATCCATGTAATCAAATTCCCTACCCTATCTCCCTAAGTTTTTCTGTCCCCCACCACTTCCCTAAGCTCCCTAACTCCCTTCCCCAATTCCCTAAATTTTCTTACACTTATCCCAACTCACTAACCCTACTATTCTATCCCCTTTCCCTTCCCCTTCCCTAGGGTTTCAAAACAAGACAAATACTATGGAGGAGGAGATTAACATAGAAGAGGAGATGAGGAGACACCATAAAAGTGGGAGGATTTTGAAGCTTGAGCCATCCAATACTAGAGAATTGTTGGCCTCACCCATGATAGTCAATTGCTTCAAACATGTGGGATGTTTTGACTTCTATGAAATGGTCCAAAGAGTATAGCATCACCCTGCTTTGACCAGAGTTTTCATCTCTAGCCTCCAAGACAACCAAGTGACCATTGTAGGGGTGACCTTCACCATCTCCACAGATATTATTACTGCAACCACAGGAATACCCAATGTGGGTGAAAAATGGTTTAAGGCCACAGATGTAGATGCCCAACATTAAGAACCATTTCTCAAGCCATGGGACAAAAATGACAAAAAGAAAGTCTTTCCTTTTAGTCACCTACTTGATATATTTTCTCCCATAATGAAGATCATCATGAAATATTTCACTTGTGAGGGTAGATTCTCCAGACTATACACCTATCGCATCAGGTTTCTCATGAATTTCACTAGGGTGAAATTGCTCAACGTCCCTCACTATTTGTACAAGAGTATTGATAAGATGTCCTACATAGCTCAGAACAGAGAGTATGAATGTCATATGAACAACCTCTTCCATCACTCTCTAATCAAAATAATTGTCCTTCATCATCTCAATCAAATGAAAATTGCATGGGAGACCTTCATTGAGAATGATGTCTTCATTACTCCACCACCTCAGCCTGCTAGACCAATTACACCACTAGCATCAGTGTCTCAAAGACAAACAAGGTAATCTAGCAGGGCTGCAGTGAAGAAGGAAAAAGAGGCCAAAGAAGTCAAAGAATAAAAAAAGGTCAAAACTTACCAAAGGGGACCTAGGCAAGTGTTTTCTCCACAAATTTTGGAAAGGGGTTTACCTTCTTCATCAACAAATCAGGTACATTAGGATGAGCAGTAGAAAGAGACACTTGTCCATGAAGAGGAAGACCTTCATGAGGGAGAAAGAGATTTTGAGTTGATATACTTGGATGACCAAGATGATCATGAGGCCTCAAAGTTGATCATCAAAGAAAAGGATTCCATAATAAAAAAACTACAGGACAACATGGAAAGAGCCCAATTTATCATATCATTCAGTGAACAAGAAAACAAGCAACTGAAAGACAAGAAGATACTCATGGAGTTAGAGCTGCTAAAGGAAAAAAGACAAGAAATCAAAGGTAAGGTAATGATGGCACCTAAGGACTCTGATCATGATGATACTCAAACCATAAAGTCAAGACAAAAATCAAGAGGTCTTAAGAGAGCTTTAGATCAGGAGAAACATGGGGCAGAGAAACTCAGTTTTGAGGAAAGGATTGCAAAGGAAATTGAAGATGACAGAGAAGTGTGGCTTGACAGAGTTAACCTTCACCTTGAGAAGCTCCTCCATAAGGAAATAAATATAATGAGATGCTCAAACACATGTCCAATAGGTACATCATTAAAAACAAGATCTGCAACATTAAGCTCAAGCAGTTGAAGGACAAATACAAACAAACCATAATCAAGAAAAAGGAGGAGGATAAACTTGAGATTCTTGTTGATGCCTCCCTAATTCCTTTAGACACTTCATCATCACTCCATCTACCAATTTTGAAGGTTTTTGGGTAATTTTTTGCAGTTTTGGGCATTTTTTCAAATTTTGACATTCTTTTAGCATAGTCCACTTGTCAAAAAACGCAACACCTAGGGCGTTGCGCTTTTTATAGGAGCCTTCAAATGCCAAATGGTCACCACCATTGAATTCATAAGGCCCTCTACATCAAATTTTGACTATTTTCGCATCAAATTTGGACATTCTAATAGAGAGAAATGCCCAAAAAATCCCAAAAATCACCTTTCTGCCTCATTGTTCAGGGTAGTGTTGCGCTTTTGACTAGTCTTGGGATATTTAAGTTTTGAGGGACTTAACTTCCTCATTTTTAGAACTTAAGGGAATTTTTGGAAACTCGATAGGAGAAACTTTCGAATGAGCTATCTTGGTCTCAATTTGGACTTCAGCAAGTCCCCTAAAAGTGACCTTGAAGTTGGCGTTGCATTTTTGCCAGTTCACTCATATTTTCCATATTTTGACTTTTTCTCAGTTGGTCAACGGATTTACTACCTTTTTACTGATGTAATTGATGAATTTAAATGTAATTATGTTCCTAAAGGTTAAAAGAGGTAGATACATTAGGTAAAAGTGTATTTTTGGATAAATGAATCAATTTCACCAAAGTTAGGGATGAGTTTGTTGACCCCCCTAATCTCTGGGTTTCCAGTTGAGAACTTTGTGGATCAGCTCCACAAGTGTTGGAACAAGGTCCCCCGAATGTAATTTTGATATAATTTTGTAATATCTTGAGTATTTTGGTCATGCGTAGCACAATTTAAGGGGCTTTGTGTTACACTAAAATTTTTCACCATGACATTTAACTGTCTGTATGGGTTCATCATTACCTATTTTATGCTCCCTTAGAGGTCCAAAACCATAAATTTCCTAAACCAAGTCTTGGAATTGGAGAAAATCTCATTAAAACCCTAAAAATCCTAACTCCGCACTTTTCCTAGTTCTTACCTGCGGTAACGCGGTTTATTTCTCTATAACCTGTGGCACATCCCGCACATTCTGATTACTAAAACTGCGGACCCACGTAAAAGGTAAAATAAAAGAAAAATTAAGTTCTAGAAGCCCAACTGGTCGAATATTCTCCTAGCTCGGGCCTTCTAGAAGTGCTATCTGGTCGAGCTTCGCCCCTTCCATTCATGAAACTTTATCCCTCCATAAATGGAGCTATCCCTTGGTTTTTGGAGCTAAAATCCCTTGATGAGAGGGCTTTATCCCTTCCTTTTTGGAACTGAAACTACCTTCCTTCAGCTATAAATTGAGACCATGTTTTAGTCTCAAGGGTAGATTGTAGATTGATGTACTTAGAACTTGGTAGTTTTGAGGGGAATTGATGAAGAAATTATACTCTCCACATTGGGCATCATTGGTATGAGAGAGATTACATACTCATCGCCATAGTCTCATGTTGAATCAGAGAGTTGGAGTCTTTTCAAACTGAGGAAAACGGCTATTCGAGACCTCGAAAGAACCTGTACAAACATCAAGGCGTCACGGTTGTAAGGTTTCTTCTTTTATTCAAAGTTAATACAAATGGATTCTATTTTCTCATTAAGTTCTTCATCTATCTTTTGAATAATTTAATTCTTGGATTCCTTGATCACTAAGATAGATTATTGCTTTTTAATTATCATATCTTGCAGATGCTTTTGATCTTGTTTGCTTGTCTTTGATTATAGATTTATACGCTGGATCAATACCTTCTGGAGCGATTGGATTGAAAACCAAGTAAAGTATTGGACTTCAGGTAGGAGCATCTCTCCATAGTTAATTAATAATTCTTAAGCATAATGGTTTAGAGAAAATGGTCTACATTTGTCTGTTTGTTTCTAGATATCCTTAGGATACTAGGGAGATCTCTCTTGTCCGCAAGAGGGATTTGTCCATCTAACAAAATGGCAACTCCATTGGGGAAAAAATGAACTTAGTTTTCTTTTTGTTTTCTAGTTTGATTTTTGAGATTTCTTTGACTTAGATTAGCTCAAAACTGGATTGAGTAGAAAACTCAATAGGATCCCTGACTGTAAATATGTATTTTTATTTTTTTCTCTACTTTTCTTGCCTTCCACACTTTTTGTTTAAAAACAGAGCGGTAGACTCTACAACTTTTAGTGCAATATAGTACTATACCGCACCTTATTCCATTAAAAACTGCAGACTTCTGGAAAATTTTAGAAAAATTAGAAATTCTATTTTCTAGAATCCCATTACTTGATTCTTTGTTGTTATCCCAATTTGTTTTTACTGTCAAAGTCTTCTGTGTGAGTTTCTTTCAGCAAATTTTTCGTCAATCTCTGCTAAGTCAATTGGGTGTTTTGAGTCTCTTTTTTAAGAAATTCTTAATTTGATTTCCTTTGGTCATTACTTCGAGGTTTGTCTCAGTCTCTTAACAATTTTGCATCTTTTTTCTTTTGTTTTTGCAAAAACATTTCCCCCTCATTCGCTAAATTGTGTCTGAGTGTTAATCGCCTTTGAGTGTTATTATTTTTTGACCTTTGGAATTCTCACCCAATTTTCTTTACTTACACTTGATTGGTTCTTTAGATTACACTGGAATCATCTTGTGTCTGAGAATTATTTTGCATAGATCACATTTGCATAATTAGAATTCTCATTTTTAGAATATAAATGAAAAATGTGCATAGATTACATTTGCATACGTTTCAAGTGAATTGTGCATAGATTACAATTTCATAGTTTACATTTTGGAAAAATCAATCGTAGATTTAGATCATTTTCTTTGATTTGAATTTACATGTTTTTTTGCTTGTTTTAAAAACATAAAAGTAAAAAATTTGAATTGATTAGCATTATTTTTTCTTGCTGAAATTATTGCATTAGAGAATTTGTTATATTTTCTCTTATTTATCAATTTTTGCATTATTGGAAGTGAATGGAACCTATCTCCTTACTTTAATTAGGATTCATAAAATTGAAAATATTACATTATCATATTCTATTGCATTCAGTTTTGGGTCAGGTCATAACACCACTGGTTTCATATCCATTTACCCTTTGAGTAATAACAGCCCAAATAACATAGCGCTTAATAAAATTCATCTAGTAATTTTTACATTTTTGGGGCTCTTTCCACCAATCTAGCTCAGTATTAGTGCTTTGGAATAGGTTTTAGTTAACTTTCCAAAGCAAATAAACAAGCAAGTAGTAGTCTTGCAGTAAGAAAAATCCAATTGCAACCTGTATGCTATGGGAAGCTCTTCTTAAAAGAGTTAATCACGAGATCATATCCGAACCAGTGAGGTAATCATACCTATCTCATTGGGAAAGATAGAATATGTGAACGTATTAAAAATGGTAAACCTCGGATAGAACATTGTCGAGGAGCCTGGGGTCACTTGTCGGTAAACCTTGGATTATGTCAAGGAGCCTTCAAGGGGATTGAGCTAGTTACTCTGCCCTTGCGTGTATGTCGGATCGTAGATTGTTCCCCCAGGTATATTTTTTCCCATTGGTGACCTTAGTGGCTATATAATTTAGGATTATTTCCCAAGGTGACGGTGGAGGGAAGGTCCCATTGTACCTGGAGAAAATGTCGACTAGACTCACTTGGACTCTCTGGAGGGTTATCTTCACTCGAGATGGCTTAAGTGGAGAAAATTTCACCAGTCTGTTTCATTAAGCAGGTTGTCGGGGTAACTGTTCCAACTGCCATTTCTGCATCAAAATTATACGATGGTGGATTTCATCACCACCTAGTGTTTTTAGTGTGGGAATCTACTGTTTATGTGTGGTTTGACTCCTAGATTTGTTATCGCGTGTTCATTTATTTGTTTTTACTTTTTAGAGACCTTAGGTGTGAATTGTGAATTGTGAATATTGTTAAATTGTTAATAAAATTCACTGAAGTTGAATCTAATGGCAACTGTTCCAAAATTTACCAACCAAGGAACCCCTCTTAATGAGAATCTTAGTAATTTTCCTTGCTTTGGAAATGTTGGTCCTCCTTATATGGCTACATTTTCATTACCTGGATTTACAATAGGTTTACCTGCATGGTGATTTTCAACTTCATTGGCCCCGAATACTCAAATTGTTCCCCCTAAACCAGATGCTTCACCTCAAAAGAGTTCACCATCTCAACATCACCAACCTCATGTTGACCCTTTACCTTCTTCGCCCAACATGTCTTCCTCCCTTTCTTCCTCTTCACTTGGTAAAAACCTTGATGCTAGTAACCAGGTGGCTAAGAAGAAGAAGAAAGGGAAGAAGAAGAAGAAGCAAGATAAGAAAGAAGTCAACCAACCAACCATGGCTGTAAGTGTTGGTAGTGTTGAAGAAACTTCCAACATTCATCATAAACCTAAATTCCCTTGCAAGCTTTGTAAGGGTGACCACTTCCTTATCAACTGTCCTGGTATTCCAAAGGTCTTGGAAGTATGGTCAGAAAAATCCTATCAACTTACCATTGATCCATCAACCAGTGATTCTCAGGTTCCTGGGAAAAAAGGTAAAGTTAGGTTTCCTTGTAGGTTATGGAAAGGGAGTCATCAAACTCACATTTTCCCTCACATAGATGAAGCCTCAAAATTATTGGAAAACCTTACTATTCCACAACAACAACTTCCAACTGGTTACCGTAAACTTTCTCCCAAATTACCGTCAACTGAAGAAGTGATTGATCTAATTCCACGTACAGTCAATCCCACTCTTCCAATGGAGAGTGCAACTCATATCACTAAGGTTTATTATCCATTAGTTGATCAAGTGGTTGACTTGATTTCACATTCAGTCGATCCCACTCTCCCTGAAGAGAGTGAAATTCATACCGCTCAAGTTCTTCTTGTTACATCATATTCTTCTACGCCAGGGGGCATTTCACCTGTTTCTACAGAACTCCCTCCAAGTACTGAGGTCTTTTCCTTTGATTGGAATAGACTGACAGAACCTCATCTTCATTCCTCCATCTCTTTCCAAATCATTGTGAAGGTTTGTGGTAAAAATGAGCACCGCATGAATGTATATGATGGTGCTTCTGTTAGTATTTTATCCTCAACTGCTTGGCAAGCTTTGGGTTCCCCTCAACTTATGCCTATTACACAAAATATATCAGCTTTTAACATAACCATTAGTGAACCTTTAGGGATCCTTCCTAAGTTTCCTATTACCTTGGAAGGTAGAACTATCTATATTGATATTATGGTAGTCCGAGGCCCCTTGGATTTAAATTTTCTCCTTGGTTGAGACTATGTCTATGCAATGAAAGCTGTTGTATCGACATTCTTTCATGTGATGTCTTTCCCTCACAATGAAAACATTGTGACTGTTGACCAACTTTCATTTGCTAGTCTTGATTCGACTACCAATAATCCGACACCCCTAACTGTTCCTTATACAAAACTGGTATCTACCCTGCCACGGGTTAATTATGTGGCAACCAGTACCATGTTTTCAGTTACCGATGCAAGCGAGCCTCTCACTATTTGCTCGTCTTCCTTTGACTTAGATCCGGTATTTGACATGGAAAACCCTATGGGATTATTTGAACACAATGTTCTTATCCCTTCCCTTGACACGAGTTCCTTCCAAAGAAATGTTCTTCCATCTGATGAAGACCTCTTGGAAGCCATGATAGAGGTGTGTCCCTTGAAATGTGTTTTTTCCAGTTGGAAGCCATGAATAGGTCACTTTGAGGATGGTTCCTTTTATTGTGTCAACCTCGTTAAAAAATGAATCAGTGGGTAATAAGGACAGTTCTTTTCCTGTGTCAACCTCGTTAAAAAATGAAACAGACCCTTGTGAGGATAGTTCCTTTTATTGTGTCAACCTCGTTAAAAAATGAAACAAGTCTATGAGGAGAGTTCTTTTCCTTTGTCAACCTCGTTAAAAAATGAAACAGGTTTCCATGAGGATAGTTCTTTTCCTATTTCAACCTCATTAAAGATGAAATAGATCCTCGAGGATGGTTCTTTTAATGTGTCAACCTCGTTAAAAAATGAATCAGGTTATGAGGATAGTTCCCTTTACTATGTCAACCTCGTTTAAAAATGAAACAAATACAATGAGCATAGTTATTTTCCTTTGTCAATCTCGTTAAAAAATGAAACAAATCCTCTCCTAATTGAGTCGAGTCTTTGATTATATCTCGTAAGTGTTAAGTCGAGTCTTTCCTATGATCTCGTAAATGAACCTTCATTACATCCACCTATTAGTAACGAGTAGTCTACTTAGTTGAATGAAATGAAGCTTGGGGGGCATATGCTCTTACAGGTTACGCTTGGGGGGGCATTGAAACCACTTTCAAGCATAGTTTTCCTATGTTTCAAGCTTGTGTAAAACTGAAACCTATCTCAAGCATAGTTTTCCTACTTTTCAAGCTTGTGGAAAAATGAAACCACTTTCAAGCATAGTTTTCCTACGTTTCAAGCTTGTGTAAAAATGAAACCACTTTCAAGCATAGTTTTATTTTGTTTCAAGCTTGTATAAAAATGAAACCTATCTTGAGTCCATTTCGGTTATTATTTTCAAGACTCGTTAAACTCATGAAAATCTCGAGCTTGTTTTGCTATTATTTTCATGCTCGTAAAACGTACATGAAAATGTCGAGTTCTTTCTGTCTTTTCCTACTCGTTAATTAAATTGAAAGTCGGCCATTGAGTATAATTTTTATCACTTTTTCAAACTCGTTAAAACTTACGAAAAAGAGAAACCAACTGAGTATACTTTTATCACTTTTTCGGACTCTTTAAAATTACGAAAAAGAGAAACCCTGGAGTTCTATTTTAAGCCCTTTGTAGACTCTCTAAATATGAAAATATCACTGAGTACTTAACTATTCGAACTCATTAAAGGAAATGAACAGTCGTCCCTTCAATATAAGTTTACCCGTTTTCCGTAATGAAATGGACTATTTACGAAAAAGGTATACGTTGGCTAATCATGGTCAATAGAGTTCTCTCCTGCATTATTTTATCCTTTTTCAGGCTTGAGAGACTAAAATTACGAAAAATTACACCCATGGAGTTTTCTTAAGTTTTTCTTATGACTCTCTAAAATTGAAAAACACCGAGTTTCACCTATACTAGACTCGTTAAAACTTAACAGTAAAGGACCTGTAAATTATAAATAGGAACAAACCACTCCTTCTTAGAGTTCAATTTTAATACTAAGTTGGACTCATCTGAAGGATGAGCTTATATAGCAAGCAAATGTTATCCTCCTCAATATTGTCAAAAATAAAGAGGTACTTGCCAGAAATGGTGGGGGAAAAGAGAGAAAATAAATCTAGTTGTCACACTTCATTTCAAAAAATTGTATACCACTCTTGAACATGACACTTTTGTCACATTCATATTTGGGTTGGGAAAATCCTTTGACCAAACAGTTAATCAAACCACATTGAAAGTCTTCAACCAGTTTTTGGGAATTAGCTTTAGGTCAATCGTCACCATATGTAGTGTCGTTATGTGTTCAAGAGATCAGTTTAATAAACCATTCATTGCAAACATTTTTCTCCATTTGCGTTGACCATCCCTGAGTCAATCCTTGAAAATATTTCTTCAAAACTTGATCTAATGGTTTCATGTCGTGGGCTTTCCTACGACGGATCACTTTCTATTGATGACAACTCATCATCTAGAAAGTTGATCTAGAATCCTATTAGTGCCTTGGGATCTGCATGCCTTAATGGCAGGCTTCTCGCCTTCGATGACAAGTTACATCATAGACCTTCGATCGAATGATTCTGTGAAATGTTCGACTTCAGATCACAAATTCACATTTCATAGATTTTATTGAGTACTTTGAGGGCCATTATCATTATTGGTGGTTTCTCTCACACTTGTTAACAGTTCACATCATTAACTGGTAATCAGGTGGTTTCTACCAAGTTCGACTTCGACACAATCAATCGCATGGATAGAATCGCACTAGTTCGAGAAGCAGAAATCAAGACCCTGGATCTAGTTTCCACCATCCAGGCTGCGAGGAGTTTTTATCATACAATAGACTACTTATGATAGATGGCTACGTCCATGCTATGTCTACTATTGATGTAATTTTAAAATCATTTCTACACCAGAACATGTAGTTAGTTTTGATCTGAGTATAGGAATGCCTACCTCAGTGATGATATACATATATATGTTTGCATTGAATGTTTTTGCAGGCTTTCTACCAGTATGTCCATAACCCAATCCTCTGAATGATAAAGCACTTCACTCTTCAGAACTACTTCAGACTTCACACTTTAGGGGGCAATATATTACACTAAAATTTGTCACCATGACATTTAGCTGCCTGTATGGGTTCATCATTACCTATTTTATGCTCCCTTAGAGGTCCAAAATGATAAAGTTCCTAAACCAAGTCTTGGAATTGGAGAAAAGCTCATTAAAACCCTAAAAATCCTAACTCCGTACTTTTCCTAGTTCTTACCTGCGGTACCACGGTTTCTTGCTCTATAACCTGCGGCACATCCCGCACATTCTGATTACTAAAAATACGGACCCACCTAAAAGGTAAAATAAAAGAAAAATTAAGTTCTAGAAGCCCAGTTGGTCGAATATTCTCCCAACTGGGGCCTTCTATAAGCGCTATCTGGTCGAGCTTCGCCCCTTCCATTCATGAGCCTTTATCCCTCCATAAATGGAGCTATCCCTTGATTTTTGGAGCTAAAATCCCATGATGAGAGGGCTTTATCCCTTCCTTCAGCTATAAACTGAGACCATGTTTCAGTCTCAAGCGTAGATTGTAGATTGATGTACTTAGAACTTGGTGGTTTTGAGGGGAATTGCTGAAGAAATTATACTCTCCACATTGAGCATCATTGGTATGAGAAAGATTACATACTCATGGCCATAGTCTCATGCTGAATCAAAGAGTTGGAGTCTTGTCAAACTAAGGAAAACAATTGTTCGAGACCCCGAAAGAACCTTTACAAACATCAAAGCGTCAAGCTTGTAAGGTTTCTTCTTTTATTCAAAGTTAATACAAATGGATTCTATTTTCTCATTAATTTTTTCATCTATCTTTTGAATAGTTTAATTCTTGGATTCCTTGATCACTAAGATAGATTATTTCTTTTGAATTATTATATCTTGCAGATGCTTTTGATCTTGTTTGCTTGTCTTTGATTACAGATTTATACGCTGGATCAATACCTTCTGGAGCGATTGGATTGAAGAGCAATTAAAGCGTTGGACTTCAGGTAGGAGCATATCTCCATAGTTAATTAATAATTCTTAAGCATAATGGTCTAGAGAAAATGGTCTACATTTTTCTGTTTGTTTCTAGATATCCTTAAGATACTAGGGAGATCGCCCTTGTCTGCAAGAGGGATTTTTATGTCTAACACTTTGGGGCGGGTCAAAGTCTATCATGCATTGTAATGGGAAAAAAGGGTAAATCTAGGGGTCGCAAACCACAGTTTGAGAACCCTAGTATAGCGTAGGCTAAAAGTATAAGTAAGAGTCTAGGATGAGTCGAAGTGTTAGTTTTTGGAGATAAGTTTCTGATATGATGTTAATGATATATCTTCTCTGAGTATTTTGTCCAAACTTGTCTGGGTAAGGGCTCCTACTGGCTATGTGCGCAGAGATCCTAAGTCTTGTTTTGTGCGGACCCCACTGGATGTGTGTGCGTGCTAGTGAAAAAGTCTGTAAGGATTTGAAGTATTAATAAATAGAAGGACATTTTGCTGATATCAATTGTCTCTGTGATATGTTACGTTCCATGTTATTTCCCTATTATTTCTGTGATTTTAAATACTACTAGCTAATTGATGGTGCACGTCGATGCGATGCTTTAAAGAGTGATGAATGCATAGATCTGATGATGTTTATTTATACTTCTCTTTTTAATTTATTAAATTATAAGTTACGAGTTGCGCGCAAGTTATTCGATTACGTATATTGTTAAGGGTTTCTAGTTAGGGCTTTCTCAGCGCAGGAATGTTTAGATCTAAAGGCACCCAACTCATTAATTCTCTCTCTTAGGGTGGAGAAACCTGGTTCTAGAACCCTCCCATACTACTTTGGGTGAGACCTTGACTTGCGCAAGCGGGTCATTACCAAAAGGGCCACTAGGACAGGGGTTTATTTGAACTTGGGTCAAGACCCCTCAAACCAACAAATGGTTTCGTTGCTGGGAGAGATCAGGTGATGAGTCAGGGTTTGTGGCACCCGGAAAAATATGAAATTAATGAGTGGTTCGAAAAATAGAAAGTAGGATTTTCCCCTTCCTAGCCGCAGCCATGACCGTAGAGTCATCAACCTTGTACGCACAGGTCCAAGCATGCACAGAGGTCGACCTCAACCTTGCACAGATAACAAGTGGGCAGCTACACGCTCTCCACTCGTTTGTCTCTGTTAAGCTTCAGAGCAAAGAAGCATGTGTGCAAAAAAAATTGAGCGAGGAAGAACAGACGATCATGACAAAGGCAGCAGAATTGGCTCAAGCACAGGCAACACAACAAGCAACAATCACACAACAAGATGAGTTGGAACATCTAATTGACTGGTTGTGTGGAGAGATACCTAAAGTTGTCATTGCTATGCCTCGGGAGAAAATTGAGAGCTTGGTTGCTACCTTGAAGGCTTTCAGGACCGAGGTGCAAACGGTCAAAGCTCATTTTGAGCAACATATTTCTACGCTGCAGGCGAAGCTACAACCTAAGGCCCCTCCTAGGGTGCGAGCCCAGCGAGCTGCATTGGTTAAGGAAACCACCAGAAGTATTTCTGCGAACATATCTAAAGGCTCTGAGTTGCTGGACACTGCCATGGAGCTATGGTCAACAGTGCAGCGTGACCCACTTCTCCGGCAATTCACTCAGGAGTTGCACCACAAAGAGCAGGAATTTGATCAACTGGAACTCACCATGCCCACCCTTGTTAGAGCACAGTGACTGGCATGCCTTCGCACTAGTCATGTTCTCATAGATGAAATCGAGGAGCTACGACATAGGAAGCAAGTACTCAGTGATTATCTGAAGCCCTCTGCAGATGAAGCGACGAATCTCTCATGGGACCTGGACGTTGCGGTCAAAAGTTTGAATCAGACATTGGACAGTGTCACCTTGGCTACTAAGGGGCCAAATTTGCAAAATTTGGTTGAGATCATGCAGAATGCAGCCATGCAGAGTGAAGGCATCCTACCATCGTTTTCTGCTGCCATCGAACAACTCTAGAGCAAGATGAAGACCCCACTGCTGTTGTGACTTGGGACAAGTCACAAGATTGTTTTGGGGGCCTATTGGAGCGGGGTCCCCTGAATGTAATTTTGATATAATTTTGTAATATATTGAGTATTTTGGTCGTTCGTAGCACAAGTTAAGGGACTTCGGGGCAGGTCAAAGTCCCTCATCCATTGTAATGGCCAAAAAGGGTAGATCTAGGGGTTGCAAACCATGGTTTGCAGACCCTAGTATAGTGTATGTTAAAAGTATAAGTAAGAGTCTAGGATGTGTCGAGGGGTTAGTTTTTGGAGATAAGTTTCTAATATTAGGTTAATGATAGATCTGCTTTAAGGATTTCGTGCGAACTTGTCTCAGTAAGGGCTCATGTTGGTTGTGTGCGTGGATACCCTAAGTCCTACTGTGTCTGGACCCCACTGGTTGTGTGTGTGGGCTGGTGAAAGATTATGTAAGGATCTGAAGTATTAATAAATAGAAGGACGTTTTGCTGATATAAATTATCTCTGTGATATGTTACGATGCATGTTATTTCCCAGTTATTTCTGTGATCTTGAATACTACTAGCTAATTGATGGCGCATGTGGATCTTATGCTTTAAAGAGTTATGAATGCATAGATCTGATGATGTTTAGTTATATTGCTCCTGTTAATTGATTACATTATAATTTACGAGTTGCGCATAAGTTATTATGTTACATATATTGTTAATGGTTTCTGGTTAGGGCTTTCTCAGCGCAGGCATGTTTATATCTAAAGGCACCCACTTCATTAATTCTCTCTCTCTCTCTCTCTCTCTCTCTCTCTCTCTCTCTCTCTCTCTCTCAGGGTGTGGAAACATCATTCCAGCACCCTCCCATACTACTTTGGGTGATACCTTGACTTGCGCAAGTGGGTTATTGCCGAAAGGGCCAATAGTATAGGGGTTTATTGGTTAACCTCAAATCTGAACCTGGCTCAAGACCCCTCAAAAAAAAAATGGTTCCATTTCCTGGACTAGGAGAATTTTGAGAGAGAGATTAGGTGATGAGTTAGGTTTTGTGGCACTCAGAAAAATATGAAATTGACGAGTGGTTCGGAAAATAGAAAGCATGATTTTCCCCTTCCCAGGCGCAGCCATGATCATAGAGCCATCGGCCTTGTGCGCATAGGTCCAAGCATGCGCAGAGGTCGGCCTCGACCTTGCATGGACAATGAGTAGGAAACTACATGATCTCCACTCGTTCATCTATGCTGAGCTAAAAAGCAGAGAAGCGTGTGCATAGAAGCAGCTAAGCGAGGCAGAACAAACAATCGCGATAAAGGCAGCAGAATTTGCCCAAGCGCAGGCAACACAGCAAGTAGCAGTCACACATCAAGCTGAGTTGGAACATCTAATCGACCGGATGTGTAGAGAGATCCCTAAAGTTTTCACTCCCACCTCTTCTACACCTTAGGCGAAAATTGAGAGCTTTTTTGCTGCCTTGAAGGCTTCCAGGACCAAGGTGGAGACGGTCAAAGCTTATTTTTAACAAGAGATTGTTGTGCTGCAGGAAAAGCTACGGCCTGAGACCCCTTCGGAGGTGCAAGCCAAGAGAGCTGCATTGGTTAAGGAAGACACCGGAAGTATTTCTACGAACATATCTAAAGGATCTGAGTTTTTGGAAACTGCTATGGAGCTATGGTCAACAGTGCAGCGTGACCCACTTCTCTGGAAATTCACTTCGGAGATTGCGCCACAAAGAGTAAGAATTTGATCAACTAGAACTCACCATGCCCACCCTCATTGCAGCACAATGAATGGCACGCCTTCACACCGGTCATTTTCTCAAAGATGAAATCAAGGAGATCCAGCATAAGAAGAAAGTACTCAGTAAACATCTAAATCCCTGGGCAGATGAAGCGATGAAGCGATCGCAGGACCTGGACGATGTGGTCAAAAATTTGAATCAGACATTGGATAGTGTCACCTTGGCTATTAAGGGGCCGACTTCGCAAAATTTGGTTGAGATTGCATTAAATGAAGCCATGCAGAGTGAAGGTGTCCTACCACTGATTTTCACTACCATCGAACAACTCCAGTGTAAGATGAAGACCCCATTGCCGCTGTGACTCGAGATGAGTCACAATATATTGTTGGGGGCCTGTTAGAGCGGGGTCCCCCGAATGTAATTCTGATATGATTTTGTAATATCTTGAGTATTTTGGTCATGCGTAGCACAAGTTAAGGGACTTTGGGGCGGGTCAAAGTCCCTCTTGCATTTTAATGGGAAAAATGGGTAGATCTAGAGGTCGCAAACCACGGTTTGCGGACCCTAGTATAGCGCAGGCTAAAAGTATAAGTAAGGGTCTAGGATGAGTCGAAGGGTTAGTTTTTGGAGATAATTTTATGATATGATGTTAATGATAGATTAGTTCTAAGGATTTTGTGCCAAATTGTCTGGGTAAGGGCTCATGTTGGCTGTGTGCACGGAGACCCTAAGTCCTGCTGTGTGCGGACCCAGCTGGTTGTGTGCGCGGGTTGGTGAAAGATTCTGTAAGGATCTGAATTATTAATAAATAGAAGGACGTTTTGCTGATATCAATTGTCTTTATGATATGTTACGCTGCATGTTATTTACCTGTTATTTCTATGATGTTTAATACTGCTAGCTAATTGATGGCGCACGTGGATGCGGTGCTTTAAAGAGTGATGAATGCATAGATCTGATTATGTTTAGTTATATTGCTCATGTTAATTGATTACATTATAAGTTATGGGTTGTGCGCAATTTATTCTGTTACGTATATTGTTAAGGGGTTCTGGTTAGGGCTTGCTCAGCACAAGCCTGTTTAGATCTAAAGGCACCCACTTCATTAATTATCTCTCTCTCAGGGTGTGGAAACCTAGTTCCAGTACCCTCCCATACTACTTCGGGTGAGACCTTGACCTACGCAAGCGGGTCATTGTCGAAAGGGCCAGTAGTAAAGGGGTTTGTTGGTTAATCTCAAATCTGAACCTGGGTCAAGACCCCTCAAACCAACAACAAGTCAGGGATTCGATCCCTGAGATGGGGAGAATCAGCTTTGGTTATATTATTCACTTATTTTCTCATAGCAAGCGTTGGATGTTGTTGGATTGGTCGTTGAACACTTTTTGTAATCATAATTTTGGAAAGTAATAACAGACTGAGTTGCAGCTATTTTCATGGAATTCTTGTGGTAAAGTGATTTGACATTGTTTCTTCTTATGTTATGCAAATGTGTGAATGTATTGTGATTCATATTCGTTCCATTTTTGAAATGTAATTGCTTCCTAAGTCAGAAAGACATTATTCATTAAGCTTATGCTATGTTTTGGAGGAATAGTTATAGTTTGTTTCATATTCTTCTTAGTAGAAAAGAATTCATATTTTTTATGCTCTTTTCTCAAACCCTAGCAGTCTAAACCACTTCATCATATATCCTTTTGTGTTGAACTACTTACTTACCTTACTCCATCATATCCCTGTAATTTTGATCCTTGTTTTCACTGACCTAGTTCCTTCGTTGACCTATTCACCATCCATCACCTCAAAATTTAATCAATAAAACTCCTGTACTACTATACCTAGCCTAATATCTCATTGATCCAGTCATATTGGCTAAGATCCATTAGAGAGAGTCCTCTCCTGCCTAGTAGGTCTAGCTACTTGGAAAAATATTCGTTTGTGGTTACCTTTGTTGGTCTCTTCTCAGCCTCGGAGATCCGGTGAAGTGATAACAAGTTCAAAATCTTACACCTTGAAATCCTTTACTAGAGTAGGAATTCATTATTGATAGGGAATAAATCCTCAAATATCGAGAATAAGTATCAAGTAGTGGTAGGGAATAAATACTTGTATATAGTAGGCAACGAATGCTAAGCAACAATAAATGCCTAATTAATCGCTAGTGTTTTGTTGCATGTATATTGGGAAACCCTACACGATTTTTGTTATGTCTATTTATCGAGTGCTAGGATTGGTGGAAAAAAATGTACTTGAGTTTTAATTTACTATTATGTTTTCTAAATTTCTATGCAATCCTTATGTTGCTTTAAAAACTCTTGTTGAGATGACAATGTCTTTGAAATGTATAATAACAATTTAGTTGTTAAAGGATACATTGAGCGTGCTTTAGAGTGGGGTTTTCTAAGAAATTGTTATGTAATAATGATCTTCTACTTCTTTGATTTATTTATGCTTATCATATATTTTTTTAAAGGTTTATCTATACATTTTTTGTTAGTACAGGAAATATATTCACAGAGTTCTACATCCTTTTATTGATAATTAAAGATGGATATACTTTAGAATATAACTGGTGGCCAACAAAATTTGGGGACTTCAATATACAAATACAAAGTATAAAAAGGTGATGCAGGGTATCTGGGTTAAATCAGATCCCTGCATATAAATCAATAAATCCTTCTTCTATTGCATATACACTCACACAGTCGCATGAAAATACCAGTAACTTCAACGTCAAATATACAAATCAAAAGAGAGCTTATTCAAATAAAATGAAAATATTAATAACATAAAAGAAATCTTCGACCACGTATTACAATGGAGAGCTTCTCTCAGCTCTTGGCCCTCTACAACAACTCTCAAATCAATTCACACTCTCTCTTAATTCCTCACTTCTCACCTCTCTTCCCTGTTTTCTTCTTTACACAACTCTCTTATTTATACAAAAATATGGATTTACTCAATTCCAAAAATCTCTCCACATAAATCTCAACTAAATCTAAATTAGATTCATTCTAGGTGTGGACTCAACAAAGTCCCGTACATAGAATTCCTACTCCCTAAATTTGCTACCTAATTCTATTTCACTCATATCCTTTTAATTATTAAAAGAATGTATACAATAATCCTCACATTTATAATTTCTCTCCTAATTTATTAAAAATAAACAATTTAATTAATAAAATAATTAAAATGTCTCACCCCCCTTATTACATAATTAAATAATGAAAATTGAGCTTGATGCTCCTGCATCAGACTCCCAAGGTTGAAATTAATCATGATCGCCTGATCATGTGTTTCGGATCTTTTTCTTCCTAGATCCCATATCTTGTGATGCAATTCTCCATTTGTTGCTACTTTTGTCTATTGTTCTTCTCCAGGTCTCCACACTTTATGCTGCATCGCCCCACTGGCTATGCTTTCACAATCTTCTGTTGTCTTCCTCTTGCTGTTTCTTATGCAATAAAACCTATACTCACAAAAAAAATATTAAAATAAAAAACATAAGGCCTCAGTGCCTCTTTCTCTTCTGGCAACATTTCAGTATGTTTCTCGGAAATTTCTTCTTCCATCAGCACATCAGTATGTTGATTTAAATCCTCCATGAGACTATCAGCTATTCCTTCCTCCATATCACTTGTTTCAGGAATGTCTCCCTGTTATGGTTCAAAATAATGGACTTCTTCGAATTGTTGAATCATTCCTACCTCCTTACTCTCTGTTACCTGATTATTATTTAGAACAATTTCTTTGTCTTTCTCTTTCAGCAACTCACCTTGAGTATAGATCCTCTGCTTTTCCAAATCTCTTCTCTGAAGATCTAATTATCTATATAACTTAACAATCTCAATTTGGGTAGAACTTGGAAACTTTACACTACTTTCCATACCTTCATTTGTTGTTGACCAATCATCAGATGGTCCTTCTTCCTCTGCTTCAATCTGTTGAATATTTCCATGAGGCCCCTCTGTCTTCATTTCTTTCTGAGATCTTTCTATCTCAGCATCATTTTGAATATATTTCAAATTCAACTCTTCTTCTTTAACAAACTTCAAAGTTTTTTCAACACCCTGTGATGTACCTGCCATCACACACAAATCATTAGTCTTAAAAACATAAGAATTTGTGGTCCCACTTGATGCTTCAGTCAACATCTCTCTTAGCTGCTCTGAATCCTTCATTTGATTCAGTTCCTCTGTAAATTTTTCTTTTGTCTCATCACTACTTCCACTTTTCCTTTGGCAATATTCCTAAATTGTCCTGGTTTCAGCATCATTACATTGTAAATTGTTGTCAGAAATTTCATTAAACAAATACATTTGTTTACTTCAGAATTTTTCTTTGGCATTTCCACTTTGTTCCTGTTCCATAACAGCTTCGAATTTTTTTCTTACCCCAAATAAGAATTCATTTATGATTTCTTCTTGTTGTGACCAATCATCACTTTCCTTCTCTGAAAGGAATTCTCTACCAGAATTTACCTCAAGAGTTTCATTATCCTTTGTAACAGTTCCATCAGACTGCTCACCATCTTTCGCACATCCTGCAAACATACATAAACTGTGAGAAAAAGTGTAAGGCTTCATGGCCTCATCTATTTCTCTCGCCAACACATCTTCAGATGCTTTTGAACTATCCCAATAGTTCACGAGATCTTCCTCACTGATCTCTTCACCCAGAATTGCACCATGTTCCAGGCCACAAATGGAAACATCCATTTTTAACTCAGCCTCTCTGAGTTCTTCACAACTCAACATATGCTCGAGCTTCCTCAAATCTTCCATCAACTGTATGTTTACCTACTTTTCCCTCTTTGCGTGTAGCTTCTTCCACTTCACCTTCTTTCTCATGGTCCAACCATGTGTCTGGTTTTTCACATTTTCCTACAATAACTCCATTAACAATTCAAGGTGAATTTTTATCTCAGCCTTCTCCCGCTCGTACTCTTCATCCGTCAACTGTTCACATATGCCACTTACCTTGGAATTTTCCTTCTTCTCCCCTCTGTTGTGGTCTTCATCAGATCTTCGGAAATGACTATCAACAGTCATCTTCCCTTTCTTTGAGAACTGCATCTGTTCACGTGTGGACTTCATTTAATCCACTTCTCAACAATCCTTCACACTTGCCATTCATCAAAATGCAAGTTCTCCTCCTGCGCTTGGCTTCTCTTGGTTCTCTGTCTTGCAACCAATCTCTGGCAACCCTCTTGCTGCAAACAACACTTTAGTAATTCATGTGTTACAATAACCAATTCTTTGGGTGTCGGGCTACGCCGATCATGCACCAAATTATATTCGGACTTCAGACCTATCTTACGACTCTTTGACTTCAAACTTACACAAATTTTTCATTTTGGATGAAAATACTCAATCTCAATACAAACTATCCAAACTTTCATTTGACTCTAACATCTGTTTTCACTTCAAGCTTTATCCCAATAACAATGATAGTGGATATTTTGGATTAATTGAAGTTATACAATTCTTCAATAAACATACACCCCTAATACATTTAGGATGTAAATATTCACCATCTTTCATACTTCGTTCTTATGAAAAATCATCAATTTGCCTTATCATTTCACATGATACTGAAGTCTTTAGTCGAATTGCAATTCAAGTTTTCCAAGATTTATTTTAAGGTGAAAATAAATAAACCATTCAATCTTCAATGTTCAAAAAGACCTTCTTGAATTATCATACCACATGCTCTTGTTAAGGTTATTAATAAACCTTTCTTTCTGCAAACTCAACCCTCTGGTTTCCATTCTTCTGTGCCATCTCTGTCACTGTCAATACTTGCATGCTCACAAGTTCGTCATCTTAATGTAAACATTTCCCTGCACTTATATACACCATGCAACATCAATTCACATATCTTCACCTGTGTACAGAGAACAAGCAACTTCTTCGATGAATGATGTATAACTCGCACATTGTGTTCATCCTGAATATCACCTCCTTAAATGCCATCACATGATGGTAAAAACAAAGGTTTACAACATCAAGCAATTATATTTCCAATCACCAATCAAAAGAATTCTTCTTTTCCCAACTACAGGCTTTGTCTAAAATAACTTAACCAAAAATATGAAGAATCCACATTATGCATAATAAATCATCACACTATGCATAATAAACCTCCTCAAATAAGCATGCATATTTCTCTTTATGTCATCCAGGATTAGCACATTTTCATTCATTTTCCATTCAATTTTACCTCAGCATCTGTAACAGTAGTCTTCCCTGCTGCCACTTACCTCACCAATTCTCTCTCTGGACTTGGTCTTTGGCAAGCACCGATTCTCTATTCTCTGGAACCTCTTTAAGCATCTCTCTCCTCTCTCTAGGCTTTAACTCACGTGCACACAACTATCCTTCTTATCCAATCTCTGTTGGAATTCTTCAAGGTTCTGCCCATACTTTTCTTTCATTCAGAAACTATTTCTAGTCTCTTTCAATAGTACTTTTAAAACTGTGATCTTTGTTTGCTGAGATCTTCACCTGTCTGCAACCTGTATTCTGCAAATATCATCTTCAAACCAGAGTTAAAATAAAACATATCATATCACCTTTAAGATCTCTGTGTGATCTTGTTCCATCTCTCATCTGCACTGTATCTCCATGTGCAATCATCTTTCGGATTCAAATTCCGGTCTCCTTTTAATTTCTTGATCAAACATGTATTCTTTGCAATTCTTTAAAAAAAACTAAATCTTCAAAAAGAGTTATTTTCAACTTCAAGCCTTGATTCAAATTGGCACCACCAAGACTACTAAGAATCCACATTATACAAGATAAACCCTCTACAACAACTCCTGCTTTGGAAAATTATTTTCACATTTAATTTAAGATTACCCACTTCTATGACTGCCCAGGCTTATCTTCATTCCCAAAGGAATTGATTAACTTGTTAATCTATCATTTCATTTTCAATACAAACATTCTCTTATCCACGCTATTCCATTAATACAATTGTTAGATCCGCATGGAATAATTGTAACTATGCATCACCACAAGTACTGCATTTAAACCACTACTAGTCAAATGAAAGATTTCATATTACACTGCACAAGTTCAATGTTGACTTGCACTATTTACAAACAATGAATAGCGCAAATCATCAAAAAATGAATAACGAAAATCATTCAACTTCCACTTACCCTATTTGCAACCATGCTTTTATCTATAAAACACAAACCATCAATCCATATCTTTGTTTGAGAATAGTCACTAACCCACCTACGCAAGCATTCTACCTTGCTGCGTTACCACTGCACTTGTGTGATACTGTTCAGACATGAAATTGCTTTCATATGGGGAGTTCACCACTTCCAAACGCAACCCACTGGGATGGCTTCCACACTGTTATATTTGGCACGATGTGATAATCCGGCTTCACGATAGTTTTAAGTTCATGTGAGCTGGCATTCTTCGTAGAGCTATTCTGCGTTACAACCATCCGCTTACGCTGCAAATCAATACTGCTCTTTCAAAATACGCAAACCCTAGCTCTACATGCTACTATGGTCACATTGCTACTGTGAATTTCCTACTCCACGCAGAATGGTAATTCACTGATGCGTTTCACACAACCTTTTCTAATTCAAAACAATGGCAATGTTTCCATTTGGCAATCTGAGCATCGGAATTGTTTAATGGTGGCTGCAACTCATCTCAGGACGTAGAGCAGAATGTTGAATTCACCCAACTCATACCTCCCACATATCTGTAGCTTTCTTCAATAGGCTCCACGCACGGACCCATCTATCGATTGCAGATTGAACGCAAAGGAGGACTCACCCCAGCGTTAACGTTGATGCCTGAAGTGTTTATTAATGAGCCATCGATTGGCAAGGTCGATGCTGCCTCTCAGAATCTGTGTCGTTGGCAATTTGCCACAGAGTGAAGCTCAGTTCGTGATTTCCCACGCATTGTCTAGTTGTTCTTCAAGACAAGCGTGCCACCCTTCATCTTAACGCTGCTCCAATGTATTTCTCAGAATACGCGGAGTTGAACTCAGTTTTCGGATCCGCTGCTATGTGGTGGTATTTTATTTACGTAATTCGATTTTATTTTTTGTTCACCCAGTCCTCTGTTAAACGGTCTACTAACTCTGCTGCTCGCGACTGTGCCTTCCTCTGATGTAAATTGTTCCTGCATTAACAGCTCCGCACAAATTCTATGGATAAACAAACTTTCAGATTCAAAACATGCATCTTTTCATGCTCTGATACCAAATGATGCAGGGTATCTTGGTTAAATCAGATCCCCACATATAAATCAATAAATCATTCATCTATTTCATATACGCTCACACAATCGCATGAAAATGCCAGTAACTTCAACGTCAAATATACAAATCAAAAGAGATCTTATTCAAATAAAATGCAGATATTAATAACGTAAAAGAAATCTTTGGCCACATATTACAATGGAGAGCTTCTCTCAGCTCTTGGCCCTCTACAATAGCTCCCAAATCAATTCACACTCTCTCTTAATTCCTCACTTCTCACCTCTCTTCCCTGTTTTCTTCTTTACACAACTCTCTTATTTATACACAAATATGGATTTACTCCATTCCAAAAATCTCTGCACATAAATCTCAACTAAATCTAAATTAGATTCATTTTAGGTGTGGACTCAACAAAGTCCCGTACATAGAATTCCTACTCCCTAAATTTGCTACCTAATTCTATTTCACTCATATCCTTTTAATTATTAAAAGAATATATACAATAATCCTCACATTTATAATTTCTCTCCTAATCTATTAAAAATAAACAATTTAATTCATAAAATAATTAAAATGTCTCACCCCCCTTATTACATAATTAAATAACGAAAATTGAGCTTGATGCTCCTGCATCAAAAGGATATACATATATCATCCAAATAACTAATAATGACATTGGTATAACCATTATAGCTTGGAAATTCTATGGTTACTACCTCCATGAGTGTCATCAATGATCCTTGAGACAAATAGTTGAAAAGCTCATGAAAGGAAGATTGAGAAATATTTTTCATTGGTAGACAATTCAAATTAAAAGTTTCAATAAAATAATAAAGATCCGTGAAACATTAGAGAACTTTAACAAAATATTTATAGATAATGTTGAAGTATGCCAATTTCTAAACTAAATTAATAAACTTCAATAATATAAAATAATATGTTAATAATATAATGATTCATCACAAAAAAGAGATAAAAACATTATTAATAATAATGAAGAAATTTCTCACTTCTTAAATCATAATAAAATTTTAGTTATACAATGAGAAAAATATACTATATAAAATTCAAATAAATTAAATTTTAATTAAGCTAAGAAATTTTTTAATTAAATTAAGAAATTTTTTAAATTAAAATTTAGTTTACATTACAGCAATTTAATAATAAATTGACATTTATAAATTCAATGTTAGTTGAAAATTCATATATCATATTAATCCAACTAAATATCCTAAAATTAATATAACTCTTATCTTAAAAATAAAAATTCAAAATATCAATAAATTTGAAAATAACCCATATCAATCCATTTCTCATGATGTAGTACTATTCACAACTTCAAAAATTCTAGTTAAATAAAAAAAACATCATAGCTCTAGAGGATGCTTAAATGTAGGCAAAATGAAGGTGGTTAGGATGAGAATAAAAGAGATGTACAAGGGCGTATATCTTTAAAAAATTACAAAAATAAATAAATGAGAGAGATGTACAAGGGAGTATTTCTTAGAAAATTATAAAAAAGAATAATTATAAATAATTTTACTCTATATGAATTATATCAAAAAGTAGGTTGATGGGTTTATTAGATTCATAAAATAAAATAAAATAATATATTTATTTCTATATATTTTGAAATTTATATTAGTTAGCTATTGTTTTGTTTGGTATGTGTTATATTATTTCCACGACTAAGCACGCGTGGGGGTATAAGAGGAGGGGGGAAATATCCCCCCCTTTGTGCTGGGCGTAACGGGGGGTCACAGGGGGGGCAGTAGCCCCCCCTATCGAGGTCCGGGGCAGCGCCCTAGCGAAAATTTTTGGTCCTTAATTTCTGGTGGGTAGTCCGCGTCCATGGTTTTGTGCATGGATTTGCACATGGTTTTGGGATACGATGTTTTTGGCCCCTGGTATTTTGTAGATCCGGTCAAGGGAACTACAGTTATGTTCTAATCCAGGGTTAATGGATTGGGGTTTATGTATGCTTCGGCATGTATATATATGTGTTGTAACACTAAAAGGAATATAATGAAAAATCAAGCTAATCGTCCCGATTTGGGATCCAGGGGAAAATCTCTGTGTTTATCTGTTTTATGTTTTATGCTCTCGCTATTGTTTATTTTTTGTTATAGGATTCGTGTGTAGATAATTTCTGTTCAGGGTTAAAACCTACATTTCGTTTCAGAGTTGTTTCGGCTTCAAGGGGACGCCTTTGCTGCTGAGGGTTTTTTTCTCGGGCCTGAGGTAGACCCTGTTTAGTGGGAGATCTACGGGATCGATTCTTGCAGTGAAAGAAGATGGCGAGCGGTAGGAAGATAGAGATCGAGAAATTTAATGGTCAGAGTTTTGAGTTATGGAAGCTCAAGATGGAGGATACACAAGCGCATAATAATCAAGGTATGGTCTGGCATAACGTTGGGTTGCGGCTCTACTGCTAACTATAGTGAGGAATATATGCATTGATATAGAGCGCATAACATAAGGGACTCAGGATTAATATCTCAAATCTCAGAGACTTGAGATATTAACACTCTCAGATTTAAATTTAATTGAATTTTCCAGCATGGAATTAAAGAGAAGTGTGAGATTGCCCGGATTGGGAAAATGATTGGGCATGAAACTTGAATGCAATTATGGAAAAGGAAAAGAAGAGGAAAGCATGCAGAGATGAAAGTTCGGTGAACAGGAATATGTACAGGAATGAGTTGGACAGGTGAATAAGCACAGAAAACAGGGAATATGCAGATGACAGTGAACAAAGTGTATGCAGAATAGGTTCTTAACAACAGCAGAAAAAGACAAATCCAGTAAAGCCAAAATCCAGAAAAGGAGCTGAGTGAAATTGAAATGTGTAATTAAAATGTGAATGTAAATGTTGTAATTATTTTTATTGTGTGTGATGCAAAGGCAAGTATCCTAAGGAAAAGACAAAATCCCATTGTAGCATGGAAATTTGTACATATTGTAGTAATTCTAAAATGAGTTGGAAAAAGGAATAAGAAGACAGAAGCCAAAGAGTCATGACTATTCACTCCAAATTCCTTGTGAAATACAAACAGTCATGTGAGAATTTCCATATATAATCAATTTGATAAGCTCAAAAAAAGGAGAGAGAGAGAAAATACAGAGAATGCAGAATATAGAAGAATAAAGTAGAGAAGATTAAGAGAAGAAGAGCAGATACAGAACAGAGCTGATATCTGGAGTAAATCAGCAAACATTCAGTTTGATAAATTGAGGAAGTTGGAGCTTCCCTATCAAGTTGCAGCTTGATAGCTGTCAGTTGTAGCTGACTAAGGTTGAAGCCTCCTGTAGGTTGGTGCCTGCAGAAAATTGAAGGGAGTTGGTGCTTCCTTGCAAGTTGTAGCTTGCAGAATTGAGGTTGGAGCCTCTTGTAGGTTGGCGCCTGCAGAAAAACAGTGGTGAGAGGGAGTTGGAGCTTGCCTTTGCATCACAACAATAATAAGATGTGGTTTTCTCCCTTTATGGGTTTCCACTTATATCTGGTGTCTTGGTGCATGATATTTATGTATTGATCTGATATGTATCATCTGCTTAATACCTGCTGCTCTCATATTAAGTCTACTGCTATATTATACTAACACTTGCTGCTTACATTCTAAGATTACTCACACATTAAATTGGATATGAAATGAAGGTGTAAATAAGTTTAATGAAAAGTTCTAAAAGATCAGGAATGTGTTAAACTGATTCACCCCCCCCCCTCTCAGTTTAACTAAAGGTCCAACAACAAGCTCTCTTGCTGCAACTTACCTCACCAAGCTTCTCTCTGAGCTCCGGCTTTTGGCAAGTACTGGTCCCCTTCTCTGCAGGAACCTTCTAGGCTTCACTCTGAAACTTCCACAAGAACACCTATACCATCCAACCTCAATTAGGAATCTTCCAGGTTCTGCCACACTCTTTCTGCACTCGGAATCCCTTGCTGGATTCTTCTATCACTGCTCTCAAAGCTGTGATCTACTTCTGCTGAGATGTCTTCAATTGTCTGCACTCTGAATTCTGCAAAAAATCCTTCAACCGGAGTTAAACACCGCTCACCTTCTCTAGATAACACTGCAATTGTCCCCTTTATCCAGCCTCTAGCTGAATACCCGGCTCACTACCTTCACTATCAACCTTTGTCTTCAGTTTTCAGCAACCATAATTCTGCAACTATAATTTCAAATCAGATTAAAGTTAATTACCTGCAAGATCATGATCATGTCCTCCACACACTCTGCAAATCCTGTTCACTTTAAATATGTATGCTGCATGTCAGGCTTCCAAATCTGCAGTCTTCTTTCAAACAGATTTAAACTTCAACTTTCTTTCCTGTTCAGTACGTGTGCATTTCCAAAACAACTTTTCAGCGAGCTGACTAAATTCTAGCTCTGATACCACTTGACAGTGAGGCCACCCTTGGCCCCGGTTCACCTCCACAGTCCAAGTTTAGCTCACGTGACTCTTAATCTTCTTTTTGATTTATTTATCAATTTCAAAGAAATTGACAAATAAATATTTTCACAACTTTCGAACGTCAATTCTATCTCCCGACTTATATATATTATCTCCAAACTTAGGACTAAAGTTATAACCCTTCGCACTTTTTATTAATACTCCACGCTTTTTTAAGTAAATGGCTTATAACAAACCTTTGGCTCTGGGCCCCACCTCTATGGTCAATAGAACAATGACGTCATTGCGGAGGCTCCTGGAGTACGACGGCAAACCTTGGCTCGTCCCTCCTGCAATGAATCTACACCGTTGGTCCCACCTATGTATCAATGAATCCACACCGTTGATCTTGTCTATATGATCCGGGCTCTTTTATTAAACTTCGGGCAAGTCCAGCGTGCGATCACCGTTCGATGGCCCCTTCCCAAATCAACGGCTCATCACAATATCGCTCAGCGTCTTGGTACGAACTATAACGTGCGATGGCGCATTTTAAACAGTGGTTTTCCTATGCCGCTCAGGGACACGCATCACCAGTCCTGTGGAATCGCTACCCAACCAGGAATTACCGCTTACTCGCCTAAAGCGGTGCGATGAAACCCGAAAACCTCTTTTATTGTGCACTCCCGCAAGGTTCCATATCCTTCGACGTGCTCGGTTCCGCTCTTCTCCTTTATACCCAGGTTCCGCCCGTTATACATAAAAGGGTTCTTTTATACTCTGACGCAGAGTTCCGCCATACGTAACCCTGGCGCTTGAACTAGATGCTCTGTTCCTGAAAGCGTCGATTCCTTTCGAATCGATGCTTCGCTTATATATCAGTTCTCTTCACGGTACTCGAGATACCCCTCAGATATTCAACCAAATAGTTCCACGACTGCAAATATCAAATTAAGTCGGTTCTTCATTACAAGAAGGTCTCAACCTGGAATTCGAATCCCACCACCGTGATTCCTCAACAGGTTTTCACTTTTAACTTCATGCACAAAGATTCACACTATACATAATTACAGAGAAAAATCAACAACCGCACAAACACGCAAGGTATTCCCACACAGAGTTAAACAATAAATGCACAGTGACGCTGAGATAGTTTCCTCATATAATTAGACCAAGAGGACATAAAATCACACACGGGATTTATAAAAAATTCTTCATAAACAGGTATATACATATACATACATATACAGGTGACAAATATCAAAACAAATTCTTACAATTTCATGACAGGCCAGATCTTCAATTCGGTGGCCACTAGCCCCCTATTCTGTTGCTGAAGAGGTTCTCTACCTCTCCAACTCTCTCTCCTCCTCTCTATGTCCTCTCTCTCTCTGGTTTTTCTCTAACCCCTTCAGGGTTACATTTATACAAACAGTTCAACAACTCTTAGTATTCCAATTCCTGAATCTAGACTCAATAACTGAATTAATCCTAAACTGACTCTTCGTATCCCTATCTCCACCAACTTCTCATGTTCTCAAAATGACTTGAGGATAATTACAATTTCCTACCAAATATATTAATATTTACAAGAATTCAAAGAACATGGGACCCCCTATGTCTATTTATGTACAAAGAAACTTTTGAGCCTAATGCCCCTGCATCACAAGACCTTTGATATTTAAATGAACCCGACAATTATTATTTCATTTCGGGGGCTTCCTTCACACCTCATAACTAAATGTTCGAACCTTATAACTATGACCCCAAAGGTTAATAAATCCTCAAATCTTAATAATAATCAACACATTCGTATGCATGGGCCCCATCATACAATCGACGGAATCAATCAAATACACACGCCCGTACCTTAAGTTAACCTTCGCGCATATTCCCACTATGATCACCGTCCGATGACTTCCCTCCAGATCGACGGCTTGTATCGATATCGCATGGGGTCCTCAGTCGAGAGTTAATGCGCGATGGCGCGCAGTGAGAGTGGTTTTGCCAACTTGCTCTGGGACACGCGTCGTCCGTCCTGTGGAATCACTCCCAACTCCTCAAATACCGCGCACCGTGTAAAGGTGGTGCGATGAAAACCATAAACCGTCGTCATTGTTCATCTGGTCATGGTTCCGCCCTTTTGGCTCAGGGTTCCGCCTAACTCCGAGTTCCGCTACCGGGTTCCGTCTTCCGAGTTCCGCTTAGCTTTCGCGTACAACACTAACTCGTGGTTCCAATACTGTTCAATGATACTACTCAACAGTTATCATTATAACAAATCTCCATTGTAGTTAAATTTCATTCATAGCAATCGGACTACGCCGTCGATCTAATTTCACGATCTCTGCATTGTGATACTCCAAGAACGCTACGCACACAATGAACTTTTCATCTACTCACTTCCACAGTAATGTACACTCACCATAAAATAGATTATATGAATCCAGCCCAAATTCGTAACATATCAATTCAATTTAATACTTCAACCCAGAAGTTTTAAACTTGACTTCACCAATATCGACCACAAAACCTCTACACATAAATTCATTCAGAGCATTTCCCATACAATTATTACTGTGCCATCACCTGATTTCACAGTTTCCTTTGCGGGTTCACTGTGTTATAATTGTAATTTTCTTAGTATATATATAACCTCACACACTATACTCCACAGTAAATCCATGTACAGAGAGTCAATCATAATTTCAGATAGGAGCCATTTATACTTCGAATTACAGAGTCTCACCATACCCATGCAATGTTGAACACTTAAAGATACCCACTCTGCACCTTGAATAGTTTTCTGCTTCTTTGCTATCCTCTGCTCCTTGACTGATGCTTCTCCTTACTTCTCTTTTTGCTATCTCCTTTGCCTTTCTTTTGCTATCTCTCTTTGTCTATGTTTCCTCTGATGTCTCTGTTTCCTTTCTGCCCCTTGAATGATGTTTCAGGTGCTCCTCCTTTGTCATCTCCTTTGCCATCAATGACAACAATTCCAACATGTTGTTCTCTGTATATATGAGTAAAATAAATTCTCTCGAATTTGTTTGTTAGATCCATGATCCAACCCATCCAATTTGATAGAATATGTGGACTAAAATGACTAAAATCATTAACCCACTCAATAATACTCTCGGATTCTCCATGAACGTAAATCTTCTCCAAGACCAGCCATTTTTGCGAAGTTGAGGACCCCCCATAGCGCAATAACCTCTGCTATGTTATTTGTCCCTTGTTCTCCCTGCCACCAAAAATGGTAGAGTCAACCCGGTTCCAAAATGATGACAACTCCTCACCCACACCTTCTCTGCTCACAAGCCCCATCAAAAAATCCTCTCGAAAAAGTATATTTTATCTCCTTATATATAAACTTCCTCTTTTCTTTCCTGATCATCTTTTTGTCATTCTCATAAAAGTATGCAGTGACCTTCAGAATGGTCTCTCTAACCATTGGCCTTATGTGCTCGAAAATCCCACCATTTCGACATTTCCAGATCATCTATATAATGTGAAAAGGGAGAGAGTAAAACTCTAGTCGAAACTTGAACCAATAGTAGAAATTATCAGCAAGAGAATATATTGGCCCTATGTCATCAATCCTTAAAGTGTCCATAACCCCCGTCCATACACCCCTAGCGAATGCACATTCAATAAATAGATGCTATGTTTCCTCTTCTTTCTCTCTGCACATATGGAAAATGCTTGGTCCTTGGAAGTCATTCCCTTGTAATCTATCACATGTCAATATCCTTTTGTGAATGGCAAGCCATCCAAAACAAATTAATTATTTTGGGATATCCCATCCTTGTGCTTCTTTAAACCATTTTATATATTGAAAATATTTTTTTGTCATCAGAAGTATTTTATATATCTCTTTAACTATAGGTTGTCCTTCCTTGTTTGGGCCCTCCCATTTCAACTGGTATTCTCCAACACAAATACACCCACCATGATCATACAGGCATTTAAGGTATTCCTCCCACTCAATCGCTAGATTCCCAAATAGTTCGATCTATGTTGCTTGCATCCATTTCTATAGGGACATGCTCCTATCATTTCGACAACTGATATGAACATAAAATTTTATACCTTTTTTTCGAGTGCTGAGAGGAGGGCGACTGAGAGGGTGTGCACACCCACAAAACCTTTCACAAAATCAACTTTGATATACAACAATCTTCCATATCCCAATTCCCATCTCGTGTTTCCCACCATCTAATGGTGGTTCTTAATCATACTTCGCCAGAAAAATGATGCGCCTGCAGTCCCTCTAGCTCCCAACCTGGTCCATAGTGCAAGGGACTGTCCTTTCATGTATTTGTCTCAGATGACCCTATCCCATATACCATTATCATTTTCTGCTCTCCATAAGCTTTTTATAATTAAATCACAATTGAAATTATGAGTATTTATAATGCCCCAACCCCCTACTTCAATTAGTCTAGCAATAGTCATCCAGCTTACTAGGTGGAACTTTCCTTTCGGTTCGATGCCTAACCATAAGAATCTAGCCATTAATGCATGAATCTTGTGAAATATCTCCATAGGAAGCATAAATAGATGCATCCAGAACACAAAGATATTCTATAAAACCGATCTAATAAGAATCAAACTACCACCCATTGTGAGCCATCTACTTTTCCATTCCATCAATTTGCATTTGAAACTGTACAGTAACCATTCTGAATCATTATTCAAGTAATTATTTGCAATTAGATTGAAACCCAGATATTTAATGCCCTCTGCCAGGTTAGTCACCGAGATCCCGAATAACTTGCATATTTCCCTACATCTTGTTCCTTCCTTATCTTCCGTGATCATAATGGATTTCACTTTGTTCATATCTAAATTGGATGCCTCACCAAAATACTTGATGTTCTTATGAATAACCTCCCAATCCGCATTGTCATCCATGCCCCAAACAACAAATCGATTGCAAACATCATATGAGTAACAAATATATTATTTTAAATCTTCATACCTTTTATGTTTCCCCTTTCTTGCTCCGCTTTCAGTTTGTATCTAAGGCTTTCCATCACCAAAATAAACAGTAGCGGCGATAAAGCGCATCCTTGGTGCAGTCCCCTGTGAGCCTGGAAAAATCTGGTCGTATTGTTGTTTATCATTATTGCAAAATTAGTAGTCTAAATACAAGCCATTATCTAGCCAATATTGCTTGTAGAAATTCCAACCTTATATAAGGCCATTCTCAAAAATTCTCAGTCAATGAAGTCATATGCTTTGTTTAGATCCACCTTAATCATACTAGCTCTCCTCCTTCTGACTTTCATGGTGTGTAAGCATTCTTGTGCCATGCTAATAGCATCTTGTATTTTCCTGCCCTTCAGAAACCCAAATTGCTCGGGTGTGATAGAACTTGATAATGTGTTTTTTATCCTCATGGAAATCAGTTTGGATATAATCTTGTATATTGTGTTGCAAAGAGAAAGAGACCTGAAATCTGTAAGAGATATTGGATGATCCTTCTTAGGAATCAATGAGATGAATGCAACATTCAGAGCATCAAAAATATAACAGGTTTTGCGGGACTCCTCTGCAATAGCCAAAATTTCTAGAACCATGAGTTCCTAGAAATGATGAAACAACTCCACCCCCAACCATCCGGTCTAGATATTTTTTCTTTTTTTGTAGCCCAAATTACTTCCTAGATTTTTTCCTTCAGAATCAGCCTTCCCATTTTTTCATTTGCCTCCATATCAAACATATGGGGCATAAATGCCAAATTTTGTTGTGGCGCTTCATAATTTTTTTATCTAGCTTCATACAACTGATTAAAATGTCTGAGTTCCTCCCATTCAATGTCACTTTGCTCATAAATTAATTACCATATAAGCCCTCGATACCCATAATGGAATTCCACTGCTTTCTCCAGTTTGCAAACGCATGGAAAAACTTCATACTATTGTCTCTAGCGGCAACCCATAGAACCCTACTCTACAGTCGCCTTTCAGCTTCTTAAGACAACAATGTACTGTTCTTTTTACCCTCCAGTTCAATGATCATCTTCTTATATTGATCCGAGAAATATAAAGGATCTTTCGAGTCGGTATAGCATTTTAAAGCATTCTTGATATCCAACAAGGACTCGATCTTTGTTGCTTTTCATTTTTTGTGCCAACACCGAACCTCCATTTTTAAAGCACACAACTTTTCAACTATGTAGGCCATTTGTACGCCTGTGTTATGAACGACCAACCTCCCCCAAACTTCTCTTACTAGCCCGTTGAAATCCTCAACCTGAAGCCAGGATGAATTAAAGTTATAAGGAAAATTCCTCTTTCTTATCCAACCCTCCCATTGCAAGGAGATCATACAATGATCTGAAAGAAAGGATGGAAATATCTTCGAGCATACCCATTTCATGTGCCCAAACAATGACTGGATAATAAGAAACCGATCTAGTCTCTTTGAAATACCCTATGGTCCTACACACCCATTCCGCCAAGTTGGGTCATTGGTTACTGGAACAATGTCACAAAAAGCATTGGATTCTATCAGATTAATAAAAAACTTAGTAAGAGGGTCCACCAAAGCTTTCGCCTCCTATATCCCTTGCTTTCCCATCGAAAAATTAAGATCCCTCGCCAGTATGACAGACGGTAAACCCAGAATTTCATATGCACCAACTTTCTCCCAGAAAGTGTGTTTGCGTATAAAGGGCACATAAACATTAATAAGTCGAATTCTAAGTGAAGTTCCAGAGAGATGCCTAGAAATAAAGATTGTAAATAAATAATGTTGGGGTTCCACATCACACCCAATTTCCGTGAAAGGGCATTTGCATCAAAAGCACATTCGAACTAGTCCGGGCACATAGACAACATAACTTCCCATGCACACACCTTAGGATACTTTAGGAGCTTGTAAATAAATAATGTTGGGGTTCCACGTCATATCTATTCAAAAGTGAGTTATGAGATCATTCATTTAAAGATATCCCCATGGTGTTTCATGAGAGCATTGTCAGCCATAACGAATGTGGTTTTTTAGCAATATCAAACTTCTTCTTATAAGAGGGTTGTTTGTCATGCTAATTCAGAGGGAGCTATGGGAATTAACATCACAAGGAAGGAGGAAGAAATAAGAAATTCATTCCATAACATTATTTTCTTTCGACAAGAGGAGTAATAGCATGATCTTCCGTAACTGTATTTGGATAGCATTTATGCTATCATTATTCAAAAACCATTTTATGTTATCTCAAAGAAAGATTATTTTTTAAAAGTTGTTTGGTCTCTGTAAAGGAGCAACCAATACTATATTATCCTTCACGAGTAAAGTGATGGGCTTTATTAGTTTATTTAAATGTTTTATCATCAATTTATAATACTAAAACCAACATTATAATAAGATCTCAAGGAGAGTTCATCATGTTGTTTCTTATACATGAGGTATTCTGTGAAAGCTCTCCCTAAACCAGAGCCCAAGAAAACATACATCTGTGACTTGTCAAAGCGATTCACGAAACCTTGCATTCAACTTATCATACTAAAACCAACATTATAAGAAGAGCTCAAGGGAAGTTCATCACGTTGTTTCTTATACATGACTTGGTATTCTATGAAAGCTCTCCCTGAACCAGAGCCTAATAAAACATAAATCTGTGACTTGTCAAGGCAATTCACGAAACCATATTACACTTCCGATAGGTTTCTTTGACGGAATGACGCATCGGGGTGTTTATGGATGTGGGGGGTGGTTGTGGGTAGATGAACACACAAGTTACAAGCTTCATTGGAATGGTGGGTATGGAACAAATACCCGGGCCGAGATGATTGCCCTATGGGGTTTATTATGGTTTGCGAGGGGGAAGGGGCTTCATAATTTGAATATTTTTGGGAACTCTAAAACCATTGGTGATGGCTTCTCTGGGCTTTCTTGTTTCGACCATCTAGAGCTACAGGGATGGATGGATTGAGTCAAGGCTCTGCTAGATCGTCTTGGGAGTTTCTCCATTACTCATGTCTACCGGGAAGCAAACTGCGTTGTTGATGGGCTTTCCAAGCGAGGAATGTTCGACTCTGGCAGCCTCATCTACTACAACACCTTCTTGGATGACAATCTGACGGTTGATGGCAGTATTGCCATCCCATAGATGGAAATTTGTGGATTGGCATTTATTTTGAACTTGTTTTCGACAATTTACCATGTTTTGCCGGTGAATTTTAGAACTTACTTGGAACATGTTTCTATATTGGAAATACATATTATTTTTGTATTAGATATAAATCTATTTTGGACTGTAGATGTCTCTCATATGTAGATGATGTCGTTTTGTCATATGCCAAGGGAATGTAATTGGTTTGTTAAATTTAATAAAGTATCAAATAGTTTTGTTCTTCTGAAAAAAATGATCATCATTTATGCACAAATTCATAATGTTACCATGACTTTATGGTTTGGCTTAAATTATGTATAGACTTTGAAATCAACCCTGTTATATGATTCTAGCATTGTGCTTCAAATGGTCAAATTGGTAACCCAAAATCGATTATTATGTGGAAATTATTTTGCTAATAATTATGGAAGAACTAACATATTTAGTGTCTTTTTTTGTTTAAACACTTACTAATCGTGTAGCATTGAATCTCATTTAATTATTATTATTATTTTATAGAAATTATAATTATATAATATTAAAATGTTTTCATTAAATTTAAGATTTTAGAAAATAAAATAGATTATATTTTTGAAGAGGAGTAATTTTCATAATCTCTAGTTGTTCCATTAACACAAACACAAATTAAGATGAACCAATACCTTATAATATTAAAAAATTGAAGATGAATATAATTTTGTTTAATATAATCAATGATTAATATTTATAAGATATATTCTTACAATTTTTCATAGTTTAATTATAAGTTAAATGATTGGTCAATGTCAATAGACATCAATTTATAACAAAGACTTACTCATATCACATCTTACATTATTAAAATAAAAATAAAAAACCATAAAACTAATTAAATTATAATTTTATTTTAAACTGGACTCCTAATCTACTTAGCTCTACCAAGCCCCAAAGATTCACTCTAAAAAAAAATATACACCTTTTATTGAAAGATCAAATCTTGATCAATCTAAAATTAAAATATATCTAATATTAATTATAAATAAAATCCATCCATTTATATAAAATTGATATTAATAAATAAATATTAGTTTAAATCACCTTCCGTTATTTATTACATAACCTTCAACCATTTTTTTACACTACCTTCAAGTAATTTTTAGAGTGTGTTTGTAAATTGCGTATCTCCTCTGTTCTCACTCGATCCATCTTCATTTTCGTTTTGCCCACCTCTAACAAATATGATACCAACTATAATGCATTCCCTGTTAGCAACATTTGCATAAGTTTTAACACTACTATTTTTTATGTGAAAAATTCACACTACTGCATGGTCCACCCGAGATTCGAATTAACAGTCTTCAGCCAACTCCTCAAACGTTATTAATTTTAATTGGGTAAATGACACCAACCCATTCGAGTCCTCATACATTTTTACCACAGTGACTCCCGGGCATTTAAAACGAGAAATCTAAAAAGCCCTGATATTTGATAGATCAGGATTGACGCGGTTATGGATTGTCCCCCAATCTATTATCAGTAAACAATTCTGTAAATGAAGGAAATAGCATGCTTGCACACATCCAGTTTAAAATAGTCTCCACAATAACGAGCGATCACTCTGCGATGATCCCGCTCACAGAGATTCACAGATTAAATAACCCTAAAACAGACAAACCCTAACACTGGATGACAGGATTAAAAAATGCGAAATCCGATCATTTCTGCAAAAGAATATACAAAGACTGTAAAAAGATCCTAAACAATGGAGTAAGAAAAAATATAAAATGCTCTCACGTCCAGGAGAGAATAACCATTACAGAACGTATACATAACGAATAAAGAATAATGTTTTTTTTTAAGTTTGGAGCAGTGGCCAGACATACATCGGTTCAGAACAAAATTCCACTATAAGAATTGTGATGCCCAAACCTTCCCACATAACTATTAAACAACAGCCTCTGCACTAATATACATAAAGAATAAGTTACATACCATGAAAAAAATATAAGTAAATGGTAGCTGCCTGCAATAGATCTCAGTAAAATCGATAGGCCAGGAAGGGGATGAAGGCGGCGAAGAGAGTGGCAAATAGAGAGAGGAGGAAGGGCAATGAAGCTGCCCCTGCCTCCATTGTCGGACTCGGTGCTGCTGCCTTTACCTCTGCGGCTTCGGCTGCCCACATTATTATCACCAGAACGACCAAGAAAGCTACAGATGTGCACTTGCCCAAGCCTGCCATTGTTGCTCACACTCACAAGAAAACTGCTGCTGCTAAAAGACCAAACCCTAAGCCCAACTGCACCGGAACAAATGCGTATCTGAGACAGGCACAGGCTGCAATGTTTCCTTGCTCAGACTCGAACTCTGATCAGAATGCGCCGAGAAATGAAGTCAGAATGTGCTCAAGAGAAGGATAGAGATATTTATCTTCCTCGGGGCATCGTACAGCCAATAGGAAATATACACATGTCACAAGAAAAATAATATAAAATAGCTCTTCCAGCTGTATCACCTCGCAACTTACTGGCAGTTTACGCGTGTCGTACAGAACATAATATAAAATATTTCTTCCAACTAGGATGAAATAAAGATGAAAGGGACAGCCAACAGGGAACGAACAAATTACAGATGGTGACGGCTGACGGGCAGCATGGCCACCAGGCTGGCTGTCATCGTTGGCAACGTGCGGCCCGTGTCACTGGCTGACAATGATCGTTGAGCTTTTTTCAGTCAACATTGATAGTCCAGCTGGCGTAGGGACATTATGGACATGTGCTCTGCACGTGCTGTGACCGAAGGGCCTGGCAAGGCAACGGCTACATTTACAGGTATGTTTTTTTCCTATTTTGTTTTATGGACTTGAAAATATAATTTCCAAGTTTGAAAAAGATTTATGTTTCCAAAAATTTTAAATATCATATTTCCATTTTTTTTAAATTAAGTAGGGCTTATACACCACGTTTATTTCAACCTTTATCATTATAATTTTTTAGGAATTTGGCTTCGGTAATTCATAAATTGTGAATTTAATGGCTAGTTTGACTAGAATAAAAACAAGTAGTCTTTAGTGCGACTTTTTGAAGGCTTTTGCAGTGACTTTTTACGGTGTAATTCAGGAATTTATTGAAAAGAGAAGTTTGATTGCTAACTTTGCACAATCTAAGTGCTTTAGAGGTTTTTAAGGGCGCTGAATCCATATATAGAGTCAAAAAACCAATTTGAATAACAAAAACCAAGATTTTACCTCAAAAATTTTCAGCGAATACCCGAAACTTCAAAAAGTCGCATTAAAGACAACTCCCAATAAAAATAAGATTAATTAATTTTTTATTATTAATTTTTTAAAATATAAATATATTAGGTAGGATTATTCTATTTTTATTTTATCGATGATGATGATGATTATTAATTTGATTTAAGATTTTATTCCTATGCTCAAAAAGCTTGGAGAGAAGCCTCCATAGCTCACTATAATTTTGACATCTTAAAAGGCAAGGAAGGTCAGTGTTGCAACAAAGATTATGAAATTGAGCTCTAATGTGGTTGTACCCGGGGCACTCTAAGATGAAGTGATTTTCATCCTTGATGTTCATATTCGCACAGAGATGGTAGATCCATCGCAGATATATAGTTTATTTATATATTCTATTATTTTTATTTTTAATGTTTATTTTTAATTTAATTTTTATTGACTTGGTCTTTATTATTATTTTTATGATTTTGTTGATTTAAAATTTGATTATTTTATTTTTGTTTTTATTTTATTTTATTTTTTGACTTGGTCTTTATTTTTATTGCTTTAGGATGGGGATTTATTTCGTTCTCATTCATTTATTTTTATTTTTATTTTTCATTGTTCATTGGTTTTAACGTCTATTTTTCCATAGGTTTTGACCGTTACTTTGCTTTGCATGATATTTATATGGTTAGTCTGATCAACCAGTCTTCATTATCCTGATGATGAACTACATTCATAGGTTTTGACAGTTGCTTTGCTCTGCATGATATTTATATGGTTAGTCTGATCAGCCAGTCTTCATTACCCTGATGATGAACTACATTCAGTGGTTCGTGGGTTCAAATAATTTTCGTAAAATTTATTTTAATATGCTATAGATCACAAAATTTTACACTCTCAAATAAATAAATAATTAATGATCATGATGATGGTGGTTAACGTCCACTCAGACCAATTTTTGGTCTATCGAACCTAAAGAAAAGAGTTATTTAGTTTGATTCAAGATTTTATTCCTATGCTCAAAAAGCTTGGAGAGACTATAATTTTGACATCTTAAAAGGCTAGGAAGGTCAGTATTGTAACAAAGATTATGAAATTGAGTTCTAATGTGGTTGTACTCGGGGCACTCTAAGAGGAAGTGATTTTCATCCCGATGTTCATATTCTCACAGAGATGACAGATCCTTTCCATCCATGGTGTTTTAGGAACTGTCCAACGACCTGTTTCACTATGGAGCTCATGAGAGTTCGTTCTAATCTTGGCTATATTAATTTTCTTCTTTGAGCTAGTTAAAACTGAGAGATACTTTTGATCTTCTAGGGTGGGGTTGATGACCTCCTTATAATATCTTAATTTTCTTTTCGCTGCTAGATCTTTCTCACACCACATTTTTTCTTTGAACTTAGAAGAAAAATTATTTATTTATTTATTTTATATTAAAAATAAATTATTTATTTATTTTTAATAAAATAATAATTATATTTTATTTATTTATTTTGGAATAATTATTTAATTTAATTTTTAATAATAATTATATTTTATTTATTTATTTATAATAATAAATAAATTTTTGTTTAATATTTATATTTTTTAAAAATTTTACTGTTCTTTAAAAAAAAGCCAATGCAGAGGAGAAGACAAGGGGAGAAAAAGAGAAGAAATAACAACTAAGAGTGAAGAGCAGGAATCCAACATCTACTAATACTCTACCCATCATTTCTGTTAAAGTTAACCGACCTCTTTTCAATTTCCAGACTTCCTTGATCATATTTCTCATATTGTTATGATGATGAACCACATTGACTAATTCTAAATAAATCGACCCAATTTATTCTTTTGTAATTTTTATCAAAAAAAAATTATTCACAATCATCATAACTTTTAAAAAGATATATATTTTAAATTTAAACCTTAACAATGTCTTTTAAATTACTTATTTAAAAATATTGTTAAAGGATTTTAGTTATTTTGTGTATAATTTGTTTTTAAGTTGCTGATTAAGTTCAAGTTTCTAAATACATCGTGGAACTAGCTCTTATGATATGTGAAATAGTGGCATCTGGTATAATACCAATGTTTCAAGATGTTTTGGAAAATTCTATTTTGATTATTAAATCAAATATTAAAATATTATATTAAATTGAATATTTCAATAATTAAAATTTATTAAAAAAATATATAATTGAATTAGTGGTAGTTGGCACTCGGCAATAAGGCGCTTAGAAATAATTTTAAAATAAAATAATATTGAAAATGCTCTTGAACCAGCGATGTCGACGGAATAAAATAAAATAAATATTTTCTTGTTAATAGCTATGTTGAAGATTACATTATTTACAAGTTAACACGGGTTGATTTTAAACTATTGAAAATGTTATATTAAATTGAATATTTTAAAAAATAAAATATATTATAAAGATTTACAAATCATATTGAATTGAATGTTTTAAAAATAAAATATATTATAAAGATTTACAAATGAATAAGTTGGAGTGAGGGGTTAAATTTGATGGGTGTTTTGTTTATGAGAAAATTGTTTTTTACTAACTATATAAATAAGGACATTATAAATTTAGTTTCAAAGTGGTTGGCGGATTTGTTTTCATGTGAAAAAGATGTTCGCACGTCATGACTCATATTAAGACGTTATGACTCATATTAAACGAGAGAGATTTTATTTGTTCTATGATATTTGGTTTTCGTAAATATAAAAAAAGTTTATGGAGTAAATATAAAAAGAGGTTTTATTTATTTACCATATCTCTAGTCTATTTATATGGTAAATAGATATAAATATAAATAAACAAGAGGTATGGTAAAAAAAATTATATTTACTCCTTGTAAAACTTAAAATAGGTAAAATAAGTAAATAATTTTAAATACATAAAACTAGTGACACCTTGCAATATCTTGAGCTACAGTTGGGGTTTGATGCAAACTTGAAAACTAAACATCAAAACCTACAAACATCTTGAGCTACAGTTGGGGTTTGATACAAACTTGAAAACTAAGATGTTGGTTTTATTATGACAACCTACTCCATTTTTTGACAGGTCAGAAATGTCTTGTGTTTTTTATTGAGTGGATGAGAAGGTAGTCCATGTCACTATTTTCAAAATCAGTTTGGTGTTTGCAGTTGATCTTATTGACTTATGCCATTTATGTATATAAAGAACTTGAATTCGAAGAAAATTTACTTGAGAAGACAAAATAACCTGCATGCTGAAATTGAAGAAAAAAAAAGCAGGAACCAGGGTACTGTGGTAACATCACAGACCTTAAAAAAAATAGCAGCAGGAAAGTACAGGAGATGAGCTTACCGTGATCAATAGTTGCAGACTTGGACTCACCATTTTTTTTCTTTTACAGACTCTTCAATATCATGTATTCCCTGAGCCCTCTACGAAACTGAGAAAGCTCCAGGCTCCAACGTTGTGATGGGAATTGTGCATTTACGACATAATCTTACCAAATCTTCCTGGTTCCAATTTCCACCGCATATGATTTGAGATTATGATAAAAATGGGACGAAATCTGTAGGAGATCAATGTCAGATTTTTTTTAGAGTAGTACAATATGATCTGAAATTGATTGTTAGTTAATGATGTTCTAATTTCATTTTCAGATATAAAACTTATTCATTGATCTTATGCTTGGTGTGCAAGTTCTCTTGTTTCTTATGTGTGTCAAAAGAGGAATTAAAACTGAATTTTATGAGTGTTTTTTAAAGCATAAAGCATGAATTTAAATGGTTGAACAAAATCATATAAAAACATAGCAAATCATACACACTGGTCCATTAAAACAGAGCTTTGATGAAGGAGTTCGCCCCTCCTGGCCTACATCTCCTTGGTTTAGCTCCATAGCTTGGGCCTCTATATTCGCTCAAATTTGCTCAAAATAATGTTTACATGCATCAAATGCTCTTGGAACCTGTTCCAATGAGTTTAAAACATCGAAATCTATCATAAACGACTATTTTTTTATTCAATTTGGTTACCAGATGCTCTGGACATGACCCTGCTAGTGGCCTTGGGCTTCAAAAATCTTCACATCAACAAACACCAGTGTAGATGACCTCTTCCGCCTCTGAAACCTGTTCCAATGGCTCCAAAACATACAAATATTTCCATAATGACTCTTCCTGCACCCAATTTGTGTAGAAATTTATTAATACTGATAGTATTACCAGATTCTTCTGATCTAACAAATTAATCTTATGTTAAATACAAAATCCTTCCACTTAATTCTTTGCGGAAATTAAATCGCCAATTGCAAACACATGAACAAAATCAATCGCACATAAACACAGTTGTTTAACGGGAAAGCTTAAAGCTAAAAACCCCAACTATCATATATTATGTATATCAATGGAATCATGTAACAATCTCATACAAAGCTTAGTACATCAAGCTCTCAGTACAATATAGAATCGCCACACACTTTCATGCAGAAATTTTCATATCTATGCACCAATTTCTTGCCTCATGACAGCCTGCCTCCACTGCGCAATCCCTGTTGAAGAAGACCCCTAAATGAATTCGAATTTTCCTTGCCTTGACTACATAATCCTCATTGGCATCTCCAATGTGTGTCAAATGCATTGAATGCATCACTATAGTCACAACAGATAGTCCATCTCACCCTTTCACCTATCTCTCCACTGGGTCTCCACTGGAACTGACGTGCAAGTAGTTAACTGCTGTATCTGTTCAGTTGCAAGTGAGTTATCAGTTGTGAATTAATTAACCAATTAATTCACTAAACTCTCACTAGTGTATCTTCAGTTAGAACTAGATACAACTAGCACAACTAAATTAAACTAAATAACAACTCCCATAACTACTCCTCCAACTCTATCACAACTTGCCACAATCATTTATAACTAAGTCCTCCATGCATGAGTCACCAACCACCCTAGGAATTGTGTAATTCCTTCAACCCACTAATTTTCCAAATCTGTTCACTGAAATAAATTGCTCCAAGAGAATAAGTTGATATTTATTGTCGGATTATTTTTAAGGGCTAATAATAATCGACATGAATCTATTTTTAGATTAGCGATCTATAAATAGACTTCACCCAATCTTCTAAAAATAGAATCTCGTCTATTTTTCCAACTTGATCAACCATCTACAAATAGCATCCTGCAGCTTATACAATATGCTCACCATGTCTAAAAATAGACATACACCTAAAAATAGCCTGCGAGCCCTACTTAGTGAAGGTGCTTAATTTTCACTAATCTCATCATCTTGTTGAATCTCAACACTCCCTCTCAACAAGATAGGGATTATCCTTCACCCCGATCCTGCCTCTATGGTATTCAAATTTTCTCCTGCTGAGCGTCTTCGTCAGAATATCTGCATCCTGATCTTCCGTAGGAATGTACTAAAGCAACATGATCTTCCACTGCACACAATCTTTGATATGATGATACCAGATATCTATATGCTTAGATCTATCATGAAACACAGGACTAATCGAGAGTTTAATGCAACTATGATTATCACAATGTATCACTGTAGGATCTAAATGAGAACCAAACAAACCAACCAGGATCTTCCTCATCTAGATAGCCTCATATGCAGCTTGAATTGCTGCCATGTATTCTGCTCCCGCTGAACTTAGTACCACGTATCTTTGTTTCCTGCTGTACTAAGAAACTGTTGTAGATCTGATACTTAAAACCCCTCATGATGTGCTCTTTCTGTCCATTGGGCTACCTTCCCAATCTGCATCCGTGAAGCCATGCAACTTCACCTCATCCTTCTGTCTGTACCATAAGCCATACTCAAATGTGCCCCTGAGATACCTCAGAACATGCTTGCTTGCCTTCCAATAGAGCTAGGTAGGCTTAACCATCACTTGACTAAGCTGGTTCACCGCATAGCATATGTCTGGTCTTGTATTAACTAAAAACATGAGTGAACCCCCCAACTATCGATAAATAGTGGCATCCACTACCTCTGCCGAAGTAGCATCCTCTTTTCTCCAATTTCCTGAAAGAGGAGTATCCATGGGCTTGCAGTCCTCCATGTGAAACTTACCAAGTATCTCCTCAGCATACTTTCCTTTAGACACAAACAGTTCACCTTCTTGCTGCCATATTTCCAATCCAAGGAAATAATGAAGGAGGCCCAAATCCTTCATCTCAAACTCCTTTGCAAGATCTCGCCTTTGTTTGAGTGTATCAATCAAGCCATCCTCATTTGCAAGATCTCGCCTTGCATGAGTGTATCAACCGTTTCATCACCCGTTAGTATTAAATCATTAACATAAAGAACAATGATTAAAATCTTACCCTCCACCACAATTTGGTACAGGTTTGCATCTGCCTCACTCTTGGTGAAGCCAAGTCCAGTGAAATAGTTGTCGATCCATGTGTACCAAGCACGTGGTGCTTGCTTCAGCCCATACAGCGCTCTTTTGACTCTGCGCACATGGGACTCGCTACTGAAGATCTCAAATCCTTCAGGCTACTCAATGTACACCTCTTCCTCAATGATCCCATAAAGGAACGTACTCTTCACATCCATCTGATGAATGTGCCAACCCATCTGCGCTGAGAGAGTAAGGATGGTCCTTATGGAAGAATACCGTGCGACAGGTGCTAAGGTTTCTTCATAATCAATCCCCTTGATCTGTGAGAAGCCCCAGGAAAAAAATCTTGCCTTATACTTCTCGACGCTCCCATCAGCAGCTTGCTTTATCTTGTAGATCCATCTTGAACCTACCACTGATTTACCCACCAACCTTGGAACAATCTCCCAAGAATTTTTTCTGACAATGGAGTCGTACTCCTCCACCATGGCATCTACCCATGTGGGCTCCTACGCTGCTTCTTCAAAAAAATATGGCTTTGTCATGATACACTTGCTCATAAGAGCCATGTATCCAGTAAATTGGTCAAGTGACTGTCTTTGTCTGCGCTGTGATGTAGGGACTCCTACATTCTATGCCGCATCAAGCTTTAGTCTCTTAGCTTCTGTGGTACGCCTTCTTCCTGTTCTGATGTTTGGTTATGCATGAGTGGACTCCTTCACTCCATGAATCTCCTCCTGTGGCTGATCCACATCTAGAGGCTCATCTTTGGGAGCAAGTAGCTCCTCCTCTGCATGCAAGTGTAGCTCCCTCTCAAGTGACAACTTCATGGCCTTCACCTCATTGAATTTTATATCTCATCGCACCACAGTCATTCGACTGTTTAGCAAATAAACACAATAATTATGGGGTGTATCTATGTACCCCGCAAATATCCCAGCTTCTATGGTCGGCTCCAAATTCTTCCTGGCGTCCTTTGTCACATGAATGTAAATAGATGAGCCAAAAATATTCAAATGAGAAATATCAGGCTTCTTACCAGTAAAAGCTTCTTCAGGTGTACTCATGCCACGTACTCTATGAGGACAACGGTTTTTCACATAAACCGCAGTATTGCATGCTTCCACCCACAAGTGAATCAGTAGGCCCTGGTCATGCAGCATAGCTCGTGCAGCACCCACAATTGTTCTGTTCTTCCTCTCCGCGACCCCATTCTGTTGTGGGTTATGAGGCGCTATGAGTTCTCTTCGAATTCCTTCTTTCGTAGGTTCAAATATTTTTTGGAAAATTTATTTTAATATGTTATAGATCACAAAATTTTACACTCTCAAATAAATAAATAATTAATGATGATGATGATGGTGGTTAACATCCACTCAGACCAATTTTTGGTCTATCGGACCTAAAGAAAAGAGTTATTTAGTTTGATTTAAGATTTTATTCCTATGCTCAAAAAGCTTGGAGAGACTATAATTTTGACATCTTAAAAGGCTAGGAAGGTCAGTATTGTAACAAAGATTATGAAATTGAGCTCTAATGTGGTTGTACTCGGGACACTCTAAGAGGAAGTGATTTTCATCCCTGATGTTCATATTCTCACAGAGATGGCAGATCCTTTCCATCCATGGTGTTTTAGGAACTGTCCAACGACATGTTTCACTATGGAGCTCATGAGAGTTCGTTCTAATCTTGGCTATATTTTCTTTTAGCTGCTAGATCTTTCTCACACCACATTTTTTCTTTGAACTTAGAAAAAAAATTATTTATTTATTTATTTTATATTAAAAATAATTTATTTATTTATTTTTAATAAAATAATAATTATATTTTATTTATTTATTTTGGAATAATTATTTAATTTAATTTTTAATAATAATTATATTTTATTTATTTATTTATAATAATAAATAATTTTTTGTTTAATATTTATATTTTTAGAAAATTTTACTGTTCTTTAAAAAAAAGCCAATGCAGAGGAGAAGACAAGGGGGAGAAAAAGAGAAGAAATAACAACTAAGAGTGAAGAGCAGGAATCCAACATTTTCTAACACTCTACCCATCATCTCTGTTAAAGTTAATTGACCTCTTTTCAATTTCCAGGCTTCCTTGATCAGATTTCTCATATTGTTCTGATGATGAACCACATTGGCTGATTCTAAATATGTCGACCTAATTTATTCTTTTGTAATTTTTATCAAAAAAAATTATTCACAATCATCATAACTTTTAAAAATATATATATTTTAAATTTAACCCTTAACAATGTCTTTTAAATTACTTATTTAAAAATATTGTTAAAGGATCTTAGTTATTTGGTGTATAATTTGCTTTTAAGTTGCTAATTAAGTTCAAGTTTCTAAATACATCGTGGAACTAGCTCTTATGATATGTGAAATAGTGGTATCTGGTATAATACCAATGTTTCAAGATGTTCTGGAAAATTCTATTTTGATTATTAAATCAAATATTAAAATATTATATTAAATTGAATATTTCAATAATTAAAATTTATTAAAAATATATATAATTGAATTAGTGGTAGTGTCACATCTTTCTACAAAGATTACTCATAGTAAAAAAAAAAAAAAAATCACACTCTTAAATACCACAAATTCCAAATATATATAAGACTTTACCCATATCATAGCAACCAAACATAAGTCATAGCAATCTTACAGATTTAATACTATAATCAAATTGGGTTGAAGCCATGGTTTATACCAATGTAAAGCCCACATGGGAAAGTGCACACGGTTTTGAAGGTGGTATTATTAACACAATTAATTAAAAGTACCACTGCAAGATTTGGTTTAATGATCACTCCAGTCAATATCTCGAATTATTCGTTGGTATTAACTCATCGGGTTCCATATCATGTCGAGTTTAATTGCATATCCCAATTGAAATAATTGACTGGCCATATGGCACCTAACTCTACTCGTCGGGGCGTAGGTGTCGATCCCTCAGGCATCTGTTGTACAAAATTATTAAGTTTGTTTGCCAGTTGTGATTCAAGTCTCGACTTCCTCGGAGAAAGCGAGGGAAAACTGCCGATGTCATTTTCGCCAGTCGACCTAGACTCTCAGTGCTGTTACTCTTCCATTTGCGCGCTATTCGACTCGGCTCCCTCCTGGTTATCTAGCTGGGTTCTTGGTTTTAAGGTGGGCATGCTCAGCCTGACCTCTTCTACATTTTCCAGTTAATTTGTTTAATGAAGTCCTGCATTTCTTTCTCCATTTCCCTTAATTATGTCCGTGTGTTTCCATGAGGAAAGGGTTTGTTTTGCATGCTTTTCTTAGTCTACCATGGCGCAGCTTCCGTTTTACTGCTCAGGGTCTCTAACCTCCAATACAACTCCGCCGATGTTTCGACAGGTATGGAAGCCTTATTCGTCGATTTTGTTTCAGTTCAGGGTTTTAATCTCTCAACGCCATGATATGTGCTTTTGAGTTCGGTGTTTCAGGTTTTTTCTTAACTCTCTAAACCTTTATCGTTTTTCTGGAAAATGATCAGGTTTTGCGGGCCTATTCCCCCTCGACAGGTAATTCCCTGAGGTACTCTTCTTCCCACTCAGAGTATTTTCTTTCGCCCATTTTTAAATTGACCTATGAATTTAATCTTAAGTTTTCTAACAGGGTTGTTTTGTTCACAGGTGAGAGAGTCTCGCTGAGCCCTATCATCTACTCCTCGAGTTTAAGTTTTTTTCTGGCGGCTAATACGACTCCTCTCTCCTTTCACAGGTACCCTGATGATTACGAGTGCCTGTAGTCGTGGCAAAGGCTTGCATAGAATATTGTTTTGATACAGGGTTACTCTGCCTAGGGTTTGTTTTAGCTTCGCAGAGTCTTGTAACAATTTTCTCTGAGCCTCGACTCAATTTTAATTTATGAGATAGGGCGTTTTCTTATACTGTGTAATTTGTCTCTGACTGCCATCATTATGGCCAAGGCCTCATACTGTCGATTGTTTTATTCGTATACACAGTTATAGTGTTTATTATCTTTGTTTCTCATTCGATGGTTCTTTTTCCCTTTACGGGCTTATCGACTGAAAGGCAGAAGTTTTACTATGTTCTATGCATCTCCTTGTTTTGTTAATGAACTTGTCGTAAATCTTATTTTGGCTATCTCTGGGCTGTTTACACCAGGTCAAACAGAGTATTAACATTGGAATGAGCACTCTCGGCCTCCCCTCTTGGGGTTTGCTCCTTTTGGCACACTAGTTTTGACGTTCTTTTCTTTTGAATGGAGAACTTTGATCCGGGCAATGTCTTGACAGCGCCATGTATTCCTTTGATGATTTTACATATATATATATATATATACAACGTTTTCGTTTATTCCAACAACAGTATCTAAATGCCTTGAAAATTAATGTAGTACTGTATGTATTTAGCTTGCGGGTTTCCTGTGTTATTTCGCAAGAGCTTCTCTAAATTTTGTGAGATGAGACAGAGGGTTTTTGGTTTTTCTGTGCACACTACTATCTTCGCTATATAAAAGTTGCTGGAAATTTTCACTTAGGCCCTAGGACACCAGTCCGCCGACTAAAGGGTTGTGTATAGTTGCTTTGTAAGCGAACAGGAGCGGGGTAGGGTTTCAACCCAGCCCCAGCTCTACAAGTTCGATATTGTGTTAATTCGATTCTACTACAATAACACTGTTTAGAAAGCATATTTATCATTGCTTACTGACGCATGCATAGTAGTTTTCTCTTTCCTAATAAAATAAACAGTTAACCTATAATCATAAGGTTCTAGTCTTTCTAAATTACTTATCTGTTATGGAACAATAACTCTTTAAACTGTGGTCCTCCCAACCATCAAGGGAGGTAATGACGTCCTCCTCTTGCCCCCTAGCTCCAGAATTCTGGATGGCGCTATGGGTAACAGTGGAAAATTCTTCTGATGTGACCTCTGGATGGCCAATCCAGTCACAAACATACAATCTGGTTCATAAGGTTTGCAGAAGTTGTTCTCAACTGGTCTTCCACCCAGCTCTAGAGAATAATTCACCTTACTTTCCCAATTACACAGAACCCCTACCCCTCTCCTGGGATTTCCTTTTATCCCTAGAAGGTAGGTAACTTTCTTCCAACTATTCCCAACCACCTCCTATTCTTAGAAACTTTACCAACAGTTTAAGATATTTTCTTTCCATTCATTTGTTCCTCTCATTAACTCAGTAATTCAAAGTAAAATGATGTTTTTGTTTCATGACAATACAATTGAGTTTATTTTGCCATAATAAAATAAACAAAAATATAATAAAATAAACAAATTGTCTTTTTAACTTGTTAATGCTAATTAACTCTTAATGAGGCTGTCACATCTTCCCTCCTGGAAGTAACACCGTCCTCGGTGTTTCAGCCCATCTCTGCAAAGAGTTCCGGGTATGCTTCCTGCATAATTTTTTCATCCTCCCAAGTAGCTTTGTCCGGTCCAAAGTGCTTCCACTGCACTTTCACCTGGACGACTAGTCTTTTACGGAGTTCAATTTCTCTTTGATCAAGTATGCGTTGCGGTTCAACCAGAAACTCTTCGTCCGGTTCTACCTGAAAAGAAAAAAAGTGTTTCCAAATCAGTATACTTATATGTATTTGAGTATTCAAGTTAGGATTTATCCCTATCTTTCTTCCTACCTGAATATTCTACCAATGGATTACATGTTTTTCATCATGTACATATCGCTTCAACAAGGATACATGGAATACATTATGTACTCGGATATGACTAGGTAAAGCCAGTCTATAAGCCATCGATCCCACTCTTTCCAATATTTGGAAAGGGCCGCAGTACCGAGGAGCCAATTTAGCACAAGAGGTCCACCTCATTTTGCTTCTTTTAGGCTTAATTCTTATGTATACATGGTCCCCTATCCCGAACTCACGGTAGGACCTTTTCTTGTCCGCAAAAATCTTTTGCCTATCTTGTGTAGCCTTTAAATTCTGCCTTATTCTTTTTACCTCAGCTTCCATTTCCGCCAACATTTCAGGTCCCAACAGTAATTTTGTTTCAGGACTACTCTATTTTATAGGTGTGCGACATTGCCTACCATATAACGATTCAAAGGGGCTCATTTTCAGAGACTCCTAGTACCCATTGTTATATGCAAACTCCACAAGATGCAAGTAATCTTCCCACTTGGTTGGCTGCTGCATCACGTACATGCGCAGCATGTCTTCCAGAATTTGGTTTACCCATTCTGTCTGCCCATCAGTTTGAGGATGATAAGCAGTACTAAAGTGTATCTGGGTTCCTAATCTAGAGAGCAAAGTTTTCCAAAACGTGGATGTAAACTTGACATCCCGATCTGAAATTACAGTTTTAGGTATGCCATGCAACCTAAAGATCTCCTTCATAAATATATCTGCAATTTGCACTGTCTTGTAGGTAGATTGTACAGGTATGAAATGAGCAGATTTACTTAATCTGTCCACCACTACCATAATAGAATCATTTTTCTTCTTTGTTCGTGGTAAACCTGTGATGAAATCTAAGGAGATAACCTCCCACTTCCATTCAAGGATGGGTATGGGTTGTAACAACCCTGCAGGATGCTGATGCTCCACTTTAACCTGTTGACATTCCAAAAATTTACTTAGATATTCTGCAATGTTCTTACGCATACCTGGCCAATAATATACCTTTCTTATTGCAGTGAGCATCTTTTGATATCCCGAATGGCTAGCGTAGTTGTTGTGGTGGTATTCATTCAGGATCAATTCCTTAAGACTTGCGTAGTTAGGCACATAGATTCTTCCGCGGAAGGTCAACATCTGCCCTTAATTCCTTCCATACTTTGTTGCCTTGCCATGCTTCTTATCATCCTCCATTTGCTGCCACAGGAATTTATATTCCGGGTACTTCTGGGCTTCCTCCCTTAATTGTTCTGGCAACTGACTTTCCAACTGTTTAAAGTATAGGGCAGTAATACCATGCAGTTTTCTTCTTAATACGTCAGCCACTCTATTTTACTTCCCTTTAACATGCTGTATGTCCATGTCGAATTCACTCAAAAAGGCACTCCACCTTGCCTGTCTAGAATTTAGATCTGCTTGCTTAAAATAGTTAGTTAAGCTGCTATGATCTGTTTTAAGCACAAATATTTTACCCAGCAGATAATGCCTCCATACTCGGAGGGCGTGCACTACTGCAGTAAGTTCCAAGTCATAAGCAGAATATTTCTGTTCATGTTCTTTCAACTTCCTTGACTCGTAGGCTATCACCTTACCTTCTTGAGTTAGTATTGCTCCAACTCCCTCCTTACTTGCATCAGTACAGACCTCATAGTCTTTTTCCGAGTCAGCTACCTTCAGTACTGGGGCTGTATTTAAGAGTTGTTTCAGATTTTCGAAGTTGTCCTGACATTCCTTTGTCCATCTGAAAAGCTTGCCTTTCTTCTGTAAAGATGTGATGGGGAAAGCAATTTTAGAAAACCCTTCTATGAACCTTCTATAATATCTAGCTAAACCCATGAATGATCTAATGTCCGCCACATTCTGAGGTACTCGCCATTCCATGATGGTTTTGATCTTTTCGGGATCAACAGCTATCCCTTCCACTGATATAACGTGTCCCAAGTATTGGATTTCTGTTTTAAAGAAATCGCATTTGCTAAATTTGGCATAAAGCTGATGTTTCCTCAGCATTTCCAACACTATCCTCAGATGCTCCTTATGTTCTGCTTCATTCTTTGAATATACCAGTATGTCATCTATGAAAATAAGTACAAAGTTATCCAGAAACTGATGGAAAATGCCATTCATCAACCTCATAAAGGTTGCTGGTGCGTTTGTCAATCCAAAGGGCAGCACAACAAATTCATAATGACCATATCGAGTGCGGAATGTTGTTTTACAAATATCTTCATCCTTAATCTGAATCTGATGATATCCAAATCTTAAATCTATTTTAGAGAACACCGTAGCCCCTCTTACCTGATCAAATAGATCATCGATCCTTGGTAAGGGGTATTTGTTTTTAACAGTCAGCTTATTAAGCTGCCTGTAATCCATACACATACGTAATGTTCCATCTTTCTTTTTAACGAAAATAAATGGTGCTCCTCATGGAGACACACTTGGGCGGATATAGCCCTTTTCTAACAGTTCTTGTAACTGTATCTTCAGTTCTGTTAACTCCGGTACACTCATTCTATAAGGGGCTCTTGATACCGGTGAGGCTCCCGGCAATAATTCAATAGTAAAATAAATATCTCTTTTGGGTGGCAAACCAGGAATTTCTTCTGGAAACACATCCAGAAATTCCTGTACCACAGGAATATCTTCCATTATTGGAGCTTTTTCCTTGGATTCTTCATATCCTACCTGTATTTCATACAGTTGGCACCCCTTTCGGATACACTTACCCATATGGGATGCTGTGATTGGTCGTAGTTGTATAGGCTTTTTAATTCCTTGGATTTCTTTCCGTGTACCATCTTGCATTCTGAAAGAAATAATATTTTCCTTGTAGTCCACTAATGCCCAGTGTTTCTCCAACCAGTCCATACCCAGTAAGACATCATAAGACCCCAGTGGCAGGATATTTAAATCCACCTGTAGTTGTTGTTCTGCCACTTCTAGTATGCAGTTAGGAACTTTTGCTGTTATCTTTCATTTTGCGCCAGTAGCTAGTTGTACTAGCCAAGACTTCTTATATTTCTGTTCCTTTAATTTACATGTTTCCACTAATTTGGGACTTACAAAACTCAAACTTGCTCCAGGATCTACCAAAATTGAAACACTTCTAGCTCGATCATTGTAGGCTGAAAATCGGCCTGCCGATCTTCCAAGGCTGCATTGATGCGAGGCATGTTACGTGCCACGTCCCCCATTGTAGATGCCTCCTGCAGATTTGCTACTGTCTCACTTTTATTCCGTCGGGGACAGTTTTTATAATAATGAGCTTCCCCACAGCCCCAACACTGTAGAGGAGGTTTAGAAATATGTCCTTGATCTGGCTTGTTGGATGCTTCTGTGGGCTTCTCTTCAGCTGGCCACTTGGTTCTTTGATGATTTTTACCAAACTGCTTGCTGATAGAGTTTCGCGCTGCGCTTTTGTAGTTGTTTTTTTTACTGCCTTTAAATGTAGGGTTATTCTTCTGATTTATCTTTGACTGCCAGCACTTTCCTCCGTCAACCTTGGCCTTACTCTGCTGATAGCACATTTTTGCTTTTCGGATAGCCTCATCCATAGTCTAAGGGTTAACAAATTCTATCCGCTCCCTCATATGGGCAGGTAAGCTACTTAAGAATCTCTTTACCTTGGCTTTCTCTTCTCGGAGATAAGGTACATACCGTAACAGGGAAGTAAATTTTGTGACATAATCGTCCATGGTCATTTTCCCCAGCCGAAGATCATGGAATTCCTTAGCCTTGTTATCATATAATCTTTCTGTCAGGTATTTATCTTTAAAGTACTGTTGGAACAGTTCCCATGTGATGTCTCGTTCATCAATGCTGCATACATTCTTCACCTCTTCCCACCACAGGGTGGCTTTTTCTCGTAACTGGTATATAGCCAATCTGGCCTTCAGATTGCTGCTATATTCATATACCTGGAAATACTTGTTTATATTTATCAACCAAGCTTCAGCTGCCTCCTCTACCTCACCATCAAATGTCGGTGGCTTAATTTTACGAAATTCCCCCTGCAGTTCCACTTTCTGTCTTTTAAGATCTTGCTGGTCGGACAAATTGCCCGATTCCGCCTCATTAAAATTCATGTTTTTGCTCTTCTGGGAAAGACTCTTTTCAGTTCTACCAGCAGTGTTGTTCCGAGTTTGTTGGTCCTCTGATTCCGTCGATAACTCTTTCTTAGCACTAGGGTGTCTTGTCTCCTGATTTTGTCTATTCGACAAACTCTTCAGGATCCTCTCTTGATCCTGTAACATCCTCTCATTGTCCCTCCGGACTCTTATCATTTCTTCCTCGAGTTGATGTACCGTATTTAGCAGAAATGCAGTTTGTTGCTGATGTTCCTCCAGCAATCGACTCGTCTTTTGGTGTTGTTCCACAGTTAATTGAACCCACATTTCCGGATTCAAAACTGTTGGAGCTTGAGTCTCCTCTAGTCGTGATTGGGTTGCCATTACTCTTGCTTCACCTTTGTGCACTATACACATACACAGCTTCACTGTTAGTAGACCCTTAAGTTCCCATTGTAGCAATCCGGCTTTGATACCACTTGTCACATCTTTCTACAAAGATTACTCATAGTAAAAAAAAAAAAAAAAAATCACGCTCTTAAATACCACAAATTCCAAATATATATAAGACTTTACCCATATCATAGTGACGAAACATAAGTCATAGCAATCTTACAGATTTAATACTATAATAAAATTGGGTTGAATCCATGGTTTATACCAATGTAAAGCCCACATGGGAAAGTGCACATGGTTTTGAAGGTGGTATTATTAACACAATTAATTAAAAGTACCGCTGCAAGATTTGGTTTAATGATCACTCCAGTCAATATCTCGAATTATTCGCTGGTATTAACTCATCGGGTTCCATATCATGTTGAGTTTAATTGCATATCCCAATTGAAATAATTGACTGGCCATATGGCACCTAACTCTACTCACCGGGGTGTAGGTGTCAATTCCTCAGGCATCTGCTGTACAAAATTATTAAGTTTGTGTGCCAGTTGTGATTCAAGTCTCGAATTCCTCGGAGAAAGCGAGGGAAAACCGCCGATGTCATTTTCGCCAGTCGACCTAGACCCTCAGTGCTGTTACTCTTCCATTTGCGTGTTATTCGACTCGGCTCCCTCCTGGTTATCTGGCTGAGTTCTTGGTTTTAAGGTGGGCATACTCAGCCTTACCTCTTCTACATTTTCCAGTTAATTTGTTTAATTAAGTCCTGCATTTCTTTCTCCGTTTCCCTTAATTATGTCCGTGTGTTTCCCTGAGGAAAGGGTTTGTCTTGCAGGCTTTTCTTAGTCTACCATGGCGCAGCTTCCGTTTTACTGCTCGGGGTTTCTAACCTCCAATACAACTCTGCCAATGTTTCGACAAGTATGGAAGCCTTATTCATCGATTTTGTTTCAGTTCAGGGTTTTAATCTCCCAATGCCATGATATGTGCTTTTGAGTTCGGTGTTTCAGGTTTTTGCTTAACTCTTTAAACCCTTATCGTTTTTCTGGAAAATGGTCAGGTTTTGCGGGCCTATTTCCCCTCGACAGGTAATTCCCTGAGGTACTCTTCTTCCCACTCAGAGTATTTTCTTTCGCCCATTTTTAAATTGACCTATGAATTTAATCTTAAGTTTTCTAACAGGGTTGTTTTGTTCGCAGGTGAGAGAGTCTCGTCGAGCCCTATCATCTACTCCTCGAGTTTAAGTTTTGTTTTGGCGGCTAATATGACTCCTCTCTCCTTTCACAGGTACCCTGCTGATTACGAGTGCCTGTAGCCGTAACAAAGGCTTGCATAGAATATTGTTTTGATACAGGGTTACTCTACCTAGGGTTTGTTTTAGCTTCGCAGAGTCTTGTAACAATTTTCTCTGAGCCTCGACTCAGTTTTAATTTATGAGACAGAGCGTTTTCTTATACTGTGTAATTTGTCTCTGACTACCATCATTATGGCCAAGGCCTCATACTATCAGTTGTTTTATTCGTATACACAGTTCTAGTGTTTATTATCTTTGTTGCTCATTCGATGGTTCTTTTTCCCTTTACGGGCTTATCAACTGAAAGGCAGAAGTTTTACTATGTTCTATGCATGTCCTTGTTTTGTTAATGAACTTGCCGTAAATCTTATTTTGGCTATCTCTGGGTTGTTTACACCGGGTCAAATGAGTATTAACATTGGAATGAGCATTCTTGGCCTCCCCTCTTGGGGTTTTCTCCTTTTGGCACACTAGTTTTGACGTTGTTTTCTTTTGAACGGAGAACTTTGATCCGAGAAATGTCTTGACAGCGCCATGTATTCCTTTGATGCTTTTATATATATATATATATATATATATATATATATACACACAATGTTTTTGTTTATTCCAACAGCAGTATCTAAATGCCTTGAAAATTAATGTAGTACTGTATGTATTTAGCTTGCGGGTTGCCTGTGTTATTTCGCAAGAGCTTCTCTAAATTTTGTGAGATGAGACAGAGGGTTTTTGGTTTTCTGTGCACACTGCTATCTTCGCTATATAAAAGTTGCTGGAAAATTTCACTTAGGCCCTACGGCACCAGTCCGCCAACTAAGGGTTGTGTATAGTTGCTTTGTAAGCGAACTAGAGCAGGGTAGGGTTTCAACCCGGCCCCAGCTCTACAAGTTCGATATTGTGTTAATTCGATTCTACTACAATAACACTGTCTAGAAAGCATATTTATCATTGCTTACTGACGCATGCATAGCAGTTTTCTCTTTCATGTCTTGGTTTTTCTTTAACAATAAAGTTTACTCTTATAGCAATTTAAATCAGTACCACATTTTGTACTACTGGTTTTCTTTTGTTAACAAACACCGATTATCTATTCACTGAGTTTATTCTTGTAATAATATATATATATAAACCCTTGTCTTGTCTCATCAAAAATATTATAATGAAAGGAGCATATTCATTTTTACAATTCTCCTGTTAGCTACACATGGTGCAACTTACAGATATAGAAGGAAATTAAGTCTAGCATACAATTCCTTCCTTTCTGCTTCACAGAGTATATACGTACCATGTTATCTAATAATGTCTAGATTTACCGATAATCGCTGGACAGATACCTTGGTAGCACTATTACATTCAGAATTTACTCGTAGGAATTTCTTTAACCAGTCAAATAAAATCAGAGCAGTCTAATAAAATAAACAGTTAACTTGTAATCATAAGGTTCTAGTCTTTCTGAATTACTTATCTGTTATGGAACAATAACTCTTTAAATTGTGGTCCTCCCAACCATCAAGGGAGGCAATGACGTCCTCCTCTTGCCCCCTAGCTCCAGAATTCCGGACGGTGCCACAGGTAACAATGGAAAATTCTTCTGCTGTGACCTCTGGATGGCCAATCCAGTCACAAACATACAATCTGGTTCATAAGGTTTGCAGAAGTTGTTCTCAACTGGTCTTCCACCCAGCTCTAGAGAATACTTCACCTTACTTTCCCAATTACACAGAACCCCTACCCCTCTCCTAGGATTTCCTTTTATCCCTAGAAGGTAGGTAATTGTCTTCCAACTGTTCCCAACCACCTCCTATTCTTAGAAACTTTACCAACAGTTTAAGAGATTTTATTTCCATTCATTTGTTCCTCTCATTAACTCAGTAATTCAAAGTAAAATGATGTTTTTTGTTTCATGAAAATACAATTGAGTTTCTTTTGCCAGAATAAAATAAACAAAAATATAATAAAATAAAAAAATTGTCTTTTTAACCTGTTAATGCTAATTAACTCTTAATAAGGCTGTCACAGGTAGTTGGCACTTGGCAATAATGCGCTTAATTAATTGATTTTCAATGGCCACTGGGATAGAAATAATTTTAAAATAAAATAATATTAACATTTGATTTTCAATGGCCACCGGAATAGAAATAATTTTAAAATAAAATAATATTGAAAATGTTAATGTCACCACGTTAGTGCGCTCTTCAATGTCGATGGAATAAAATAAAAGGTAAAATAAAAAAATATTTTCTTGTTAATAGCTATGTTGAAGATTACATTATTTACAAGTTAATGCTGGTTGATTTTAAACTATTGAAAATGTTATATTAAATTGAATATTTTAAAAAATAAAATATATTATAAAGATTTACAAATCATATTGAATTGAATGTTTTAAAAATAAAATATATTATAAATATTTACGAATGAATAAGTTGGAGTGAATATGAATGTTTTAAAAATAAAATATATTATAAAGATTTACAAATGAATAAGTTGGAGTGAGGGGTTAAATTTGATGGGTGTCTTGTTTACGAGACAATTGTTTTTTACCAACTATATAAATAAGGACATTATAAATTTAGTTTCAAAGTGGTTGGTGGATTTGTTTTCATGTGAAAAAGATGTCCGCACGACGTCATGACTCATATTAAGACGTTATGACTCATATTAAATGAGAGAGATTTTATTTGTTCCATAATATTTGGTTTTCGTAAATATAAAAAAAGTTTATGGAGTAAATATAAAAAGAGGTTTTATTTATTTACCATATCTCTAGTCTATTTATATGGTAAATAGATATAAATATAAATAAACAAGAGGTATGGTAAAAAAAATTATATTTACTCCTTGTAAAACTTAAAATAGGTAAAATAAGTAAATAATTTTAAATACATAAAACTAGTGACACCTTGCAATATCTTGAGCTACAGTTGGGGTTTGATACAAACTTGAAAACTAAACATCAAAACCTACAAACATCTTGAGCTACAATTGGGGTTTGATACAAACTTGAAAACTAAGATGTTGGTTTTATTATGACAACCTACTTCATTTTTTGACAGGTCAGAAATGTCTCGTGTTTTTTATTGAGTGGATGATGAGGTAGTCCATGTCACTATTTTCAAAACCAGTTTGGTGTTTGCAGTCGATCTTATTGACTTATGCCATTTATGTATATAAAGAACTTGAATTCGAAGAAAATTTACTTGAGAAGACAAAATAACCTGCACGTTGAAATTGAAGGAAAAAAAAAGCAGTACCAGGGTACTGTGGTAACATCACAGACCTTAAAAAAAATAGCAACAGGAAAGTACAGGAGATGAGCTTACCGTGATCAGTAGTTGTAGACTTGGACTCACCATTTTTTTTCTTTTACAGACTCTTCAATATCATTTATTCCCTGAGCCCTCTACGAAACTGAGAAAGCTCCAGGCTCCAACGTTGTGATGGGAATTGGGCATTTATGACATAATCTTACAAAATATTCCTGGTTCCAATTTCCACCGCATATGATTTGAGATTATGATAAAAATGAGATGAAATCTGTGGGAGATCAATGCCAGATTTTTTTTAGAGTAGTACAATATGATCTGAAATTGATTGTTAGTTAATGATGTTCTAATTTCATTTTCAGATATAAAACTTATTCACTGATCTTATGCTTGGTGTGCAAGTTCTCTTGTTTCTTATGTGTGTCAAAAGAGGAATTAAAACTGAATTTTACGTGTTTTTTCAAGCATAAAGCATGAATTTAAATGGTTGAAAAAAAGCATATAAACACACAGCAAATCATACACACTGGTCCATTAAAACAGAGTTTTGATGAAGGAGTTCGCCCCTCCTGGCCTACATCTCCTTGGTCTAGCTCCATAGCTTGGGCCTCTGTATTCGCTCAAATTTTCTCAAAATGATGTTTACATGCATAAAATTCTCTTGGAACCTGTTCCAATGAGTTTAAAACATCGAAATATATCAGAAATGACTATTTTTTTATTCAATTTGGTTACCAGATGCTCTGGACATGACCCTGCTGGTGGCCCCGGGCTTCAAAAATCTTCACATCAACAAACACTTGTGTAGATGACCTCTTTCGCCTCTGCAACCTGTTCCAATGGCTCCAAAACATACAAATATTTCCATAATGACTCTTCCTGCACCCAATTTGTGTAGAAATTTATTAATACTGATAGTATTACTAGATTCTCCTTATCTAACAAATTAATCTTATGTTAAATACAAAATCCTTCCACTTAATTCTTTGCGGAAATTAAATCGCCAATTGCAAACACATGAACAAAATCAATCGCACATAAACACAGTTGTTTAACGGGAAAGCTTAAAGCTAAAAACCCCAACTATCATATATTATGTATATCAATGGAATAATGTAACAATCTCATACAAAGCTTAGTACATCAAGCTCTCAATACAATATAGAATCGTCACACACTGTCATGCAGAAATTTTCATATCTATGCACCAATTTCTTGCCTCCTGACAGCCTGCCTCCACTGTGCAATCCCTTTTGAAGAAGACCCCTGAATGAATTCGAATTTTCCTTGCCTTTACTACGTAATCCTCATTGGCATCTCCAATGTGTGTCAAATGTATTGAATGCATCACTATAGTCACAACAGATAGTCCATCTCACCCTTTCACCTATCTCTCCACTGGGTCTCCAATGGAACTGACGTGAAAGTAGTTAACGGCTGTATTTGTTCAGTTGCAAGTGAGTTATTAGTTGTGAATTAATTAACTAATTAATTCACTAAAATCTCACTAGTGTATCTTCAGTTAGAACTAGATACAACTAGCACAACTGAATTAAACTAAATAAAAACTCCCATAACTACTCTTCCAACTCTATCACAACTTGCCACAATCATTTATAACTAAGTCCTCCATGCATGAGTCACCAACCACCCTAGGAATTGTGTAATTCCTTCAACCCACTGATTTTCCAAATCTGTTCACTGAAATAAAGTGCTCCAAGAGAATAAGTTGATATTTATTGTCGGATTATTATTAAGGGCTAATAATAATTGACATGAATCTATTTTTAGATTAGCGATCTATAAATAGACTTCACCGAATCTTCTAAAAATAGAATCTCATCTATTTTTCCAACTTGATCAACCATCTACAAATAGCATCCTGCAACTTATACAATATGCTCACCATGTCTAAAAATAGACATACACCTAAAAATACCTGCGAGCCCTACTTAGTGAAGGTGCTTAATTTTCACTAATCTCATCATCTTGTTGAATCTCAACACTCTCAACAAGATAGGGATTATCCTTCACCCTGATCCTGCCTCTATGGTATTCGAATTTGCTCTTGCTGAGCGTCTTCGTCAGAATATCTGCATCTTGATCTTCCGTAGGAATGTACTAAAGCAACATGATCTTCTATTGCACACAATCTTTGATATGATGATACCAGATATCTATATGCTTAGATCTATCATGAAACACATGACTAATCGAGAGTTTAATGCAACTATGACTATCACAATGTATCACTGTAGGATCTAAATGAGAACCAAACAAACCGACCAGGATCTTCCTCATCCAGATAGCCTCATATGCAGCTTGAATTGCTGCCATGTATTCTGCTCCCGCTGAACTGAGTACCACGGATCTTTGTTTACTGCTGTACCAAGAAACTGTTGTAGATCTGATACTTAAAACCCCTCCTGATGTGCTCTTTCTTTCCATTGGGCTACCTGCCCAATCTGCATCTGTGAAGCCATGCAACTTCACCTCATCCTTCTGTCTGTACCATAAGCCATACTCAGATGTGCCCTTGAGATACCTCAGGACATGCTTGCTTGCCTTCCAATAGAGCTAGGTAGGCTTAACCATCACTTGACTAAGCTGGTTCACCGCATAGCATATGTACAGTCTTGTATTAACTAAATACATGAGTGAACCCCCCAACTATCGATAAATAGTGGCATCCACTACCTCTGCCGATGTAGCATCCTCTTTCCTCCAATTTCCTGAAAGAGGAGTATCCATGGGCTTGCAGTCCTCCATGTGAAACTTACCAAGTATCTCCTCAGCATACTTTCCTTTAGACACAAACAGTTCACCTTCTTGCTGCCATATTTCCAATCCAAGGAAATAATGAAGGAGGCCCAAATCCTTCATCTCAAACTCCTTTGCAAGATCTGCCTTGCATGAGTGTATCAACTGCTCATCACCCGTTAGTATTAAATCATTAACATAAAGAACAATGATTAAAATCTTACCCTCCACCAAAATTTGGTACAGTTTTGCATCTGCCTCACTCTTGGTGAAGCCAAGTCCAGTGAAATAGTTGTCGATCCATGTGTACCAAGCACGTGGTGCTTGCTTCAGCCCATACAACGCTCTTTTGAGTCTGCGCACATGCGACTTGCTACTGAAGATCTCAAATCCTTCAGGTTGCTCAATGTACACCTCTTCCTCAATGATCCCATAAAGGAACGTAGTCTTCACATCCATCTGATGAATGTGCCAACCCATCTATGCTGAGAGAGTAAGGATGGTCCTTATGGAAGAATACCGTGTGACAGGTGCTAAGGTTTCTTCATAATCAATCCCCTTGATCTGTGAGAAGCCCCAGGCAAAAAATCTTGCCTTATACTTCTCGACACTCGCTGTTACACCAATTTTTGGCCATCTAACATGTTATTATTAGATGAACCCAAGTACACCATGTAAGACCAATTTTACCCTAAGTAAAATTGCTTTCACCACATAAAATAACTTATTTTATATTTCCTGGTCATATTTAACCCAAAACAAGGAACTTAATTAAATAAATCCTTATTTATTTAATTATTCCCTAATAATAAGTTATTTAAATCATTATTTAAATAATATTCTTAGTTAAATTTGACTAAATCATCCATAAATAATTAAATAAACCATTATTTATTTAATTATATTCCCATCATTCCCCTAAAATGATAAATAAATCATTTATTTATTTATTATTTATAAATAAAGGAATTAACCCAAGTCAAGAATCCTTTTCCCTCCAACAAATATAATAAAATATTCCTAAAAGGTGCTTCTAGAATTCGATTAATAATATTTTATTCATGCACCGAGTTCTAGACCGCCCCAATATTTTGTTATAAATAGGGGGGTTTTCCCCATTCATTAGTCACCTTCATTGTGTTAGATCACTCTAGATCTACTCTTGGTCACCATTTTCCATTTTGTTTTATGAACTCCCATTGAGTTCCATGTTTTCTTTTCTACATCCATAAGAGAGAGAAATGTTAGATCTGAAACACTGAGGACTTCCAAGAACCCATCCCACTGAGGAGAACTGGAAAACACCTTTCTTGTTTTCCTCTCAGGTGCCCCATTCTTTAATATAATACAAAATATTCTTTTAAACACTTTGTTCTTGTCTTGTTCATTGGATGCATGGAGCCATGTTATATTTTATCTGCTTAATGTCTTTTTGTGCTTAGATCTAAATTTGTGCAACAAACTTAAAGATATTTTGCAGCCATAATCGATGTTAGGGCTATTTGTTATGCGTAGCTAAAGTGATCTTTTACGACGAAAGAATCATACTAACAATTGGCGACTCCACATGGGTTTTCTTTTGCGACCGCTGTCGTTTTATCTATTCCTGCATATCCAGTTGTTTCAGACCCTAGGATTTCTCTTCCATTTCTTGTTTTTCCTATTTTTATGGTTATTTTCACCCCTAAAACCCTCAAATAGTCAAATTTTTAACTTCCGTGTGTTTCTGGCCTGATTGCGTAGGTGACAGACATCAGCCGCAGCTGAGACGACAAATTTTTCTGAAATCTACCGCCGAGAGAGCTGGATCTGCAGGTCGCACTTATCAGCCCAAAAAGTGTGACCTGAGCCTCAAGACGCACTTTTCTGCCCCAAACCTGCAACCTGGACTGAAAATAGGTCAGAACCTGCGACCTGCAATTTTTCTGCAAATTTTTCAGCACTTTTTCAGGGTTTGTCTGAAGCTTCTGTCAGGGTTTTCCAGCCTCTGTCTCTGCCCGTTTGGACCTGTTTCTGATCTGCTTCACTCAACTAAGAGGGAATCTTGCCCCTTAGGGCTCTAGTACCCTCCACTTCTTGTGGACAAGTCTTTACTGTTTCAGAAGTCTGAATTTCCAGAGTTTCAGCCCTCTTTTTCTCTGATCTGATACCTCCTTTTCAGATCCCTTTAGATCAGCTCTTCTCCCTCTCAAAACCACCTCATATCGTTTTGTTTCAGTTCTTTTCTACAGCCACTGCCTTGTCTCTTCTTTTTTAGCTGATCTCCTCCTTTTTAGCAGCAACCTTGCCTCTGCTTATTTTTTGTTCTCTGCACCACTTTTCAGCAGATTTACCCTTTAGAACCCAGTCCCTCCGGACCTTCGATCTATTGGCCTCTTTTTAGCATGCTTTGCCTAGTTTTTTCCCTCTTATCGACTAGCTTTGAGAGACCCACCTTCTTGGGTTAGACTACTGCATTTTTAGTTGTTAATTTTCTGTTCTTTTAGTCTTATTTACTGCAGATTTCTTTTCTGTTACGCAGCACACTCTTTCTTTTACTCTCAAAACGTCTGGGTTTAAACAGTTAAAATTAATGCACGCCACACACTGACCCTAAGTGAAGAAGTTCCTGGTTAACACTTCCTGGCAAAGACTTTAAAATCAATTGTCACTGCACCTTTCTGCCCTTGACCTCACTTGATTTTGTTCCCCCCTGCCCTTGTCGGTTTTCTTCTTCCCGTCATCATTGCGTCCCCAAGGCGCCTCTCCCGGACACTTCTTGGCCGTCATCCTCAGTTTCCGCTTGGTCGACTTCCTCCTTCCCGTCGTCATCGAGTAAGTCTTTCCCTGAGTCCGCACTCCGACTCTTCCTATGATTGTTCGGGTTCTCCCCCTCCTGGTTCTCCCCCTGTCACTTTCACCATGTCCACTTCAGGGCCTACCACCAGCAGTAACCCCAGTACTACTGCTGGGTCTGTTTCCAGTGGAACCACCTCGGGACCTACCTCGACTGCCCCATTACTCCCTTATATGGCCGGCCTTAGTCTCCCCGACTTCAATCAGCTGATTAATGATCCTATCCGCCATGATGTTAGTTGGCCTGCTATGCCAACCAAGCTCCCCTCCGACATTCCCAAGTTCGAAGGCCTTGCTAGTGAGGATCCCTCCAACCATATCCGATCCTTCCATATGTGGTGTTCCTCCAATTCCATTACTGACGACTCTATTCATCTTCGATTGTTCCAACGCACACTTACAGGCGACGCTTCTAAATGGTATGTTGAACAGGCCACCTCCTCCCATACCACTTTTGCGACCATTGCCCAAGCCTTTTTATCTTATTTCCAGCTCCCTCTCCGATACGACACTGGTACCGATCTTTTAACCTCCTTCCGTCAATCCTCCTCAACCCGCCTTTCCTCTCATGTCCAAGAATGGCGGCGCAGAAGAAGCTTGTGTCGAGCTCCCCCCTTTGAAGATTGGGTTTACATGGACTGGTTCCTTCGCTCTCTCTTACCTCCCATTGGCAAAGATGTCGCATCCCATTTTCCCCAAACCGAAGAAGCCACCCTCCAGATCGCCTTGAAGTATGACCTTATCTACGCCCAATCTGGTTATGTTTATACTGTCCTTCCCGACCTTCCCAAACCCAGTGGCCCTAATGCCTCTGGGGCATATCATTCTGTCGACGGTATCGTTGGATCCCTGTCACACACCGCTACCCAACCTCCTCCGGGCCATGGTTTTCCTCTAAGGGCCAGCCCCTCCGGAATTTTTTCCCCTCCAGGCAGCATGTATTCAGGCTACGGGATGCCTCCTCCTTTTTCCCACCCCCCTGCTTACCTTACTGCTGCCCACCCTATTCCTTATCCATATCTGCAACCTGGTGTCCCAGCTCCTCCAGCATTTGGACCTCCCACTCCCTTGCCTTCTCCACCCCCACAGCTGCACCTACTTCCCCCTCCCGGGCAAGTATTTGCATAGCAGGGGGCACCTAATTTTCCTCCTTCTCAACGAAGGAGAAGAGGCAACCAATCCGCTTTTGGTAATCGTGGACCCAACCCTTCAATTATCGACTCTACCACTGCCAACCAGCCACAGGGCTCTCAGCCCAAGCTGGACAGGCCACTTCGCACCAATAAGCCCTGTTCGTGTTGCGGTGTTTATGGTCACTACACTCACGATTGTCCCTTATTACCACAAATGAGGCAACTTTGGGATTCTCAGGCCACCGTACGGGGACAACACTCCTCCCCTACTACCCCTCCCACCCCCGTTACTTCTCAACCTGCTGTGTTTACCGATCCTTTCCCGCAACAAGGATTCGTAGCCACTCAACCACCTCACGCCCCGGTAACCATTCAACCTTCCCCTTCTGGTTCCTCTGATTACCAGATTCTCATGATGGCTTCTGACCCACCTCTCCCTATCGACCTCAACCTTCAAACTCGGTCCCGTCAGTATTCCACATCTCCTGTTCCGTCTGTCTCTGAGTCTCCATCATCAGGTCCTACAGAGCCTCCATCGACACCCAATGGTCCCTTGCAACTCCCTCTACCCAACGCCGAGGTTCATCCCAAGCCTCCTAAGGGACCATTACGCTGAAATGCTGCCTCTGGTCGGGCTGCCCATTCATATAGCATAGTAGATGATCTGGCCCAATCTCCTGCTGCCATTTCAACACTGGAACTCCTCCAGTCGTGTCCTTCTCAAAAGAAGGCTCTACTATCTGTCGTGGGCGCTGTAGATCCTGCTAATGACCAATTGATTGTTTTCGACGCCCGTTAGTCAGCCCACCCCCCTCTTCCTCCTTCCGTTGCTTTCCAAATCCCAGTCAAAATCCGAAATGCCAATGTTGCTCGGTGTATTATTGATGCGGGGGCATCTACCTGCGTAATGTCCGCTTCGGTTTGGAAACAACTCGGATCCCCTGAACTGGACCCTTCCACCATCACCCTTCGTGCATGGGATGGCCATGCCTCCCATCCCATTGGCCTATTTCGTAACTGTCTTATCACCCTTGCCGGCAAGACTGTTTGCGTCGACGTTGAAGTTATCGACGCCCCTCTTGACTAAAACATCCTTTTGGGGCGTAGTTACACCTATGCCATGTCAGTCGTCCCATCCGCAGTCTACCACAAGATTTTTTTCCCTCATAATGGCGAGATTGTCACCATTGAACAGTTGACTTACCATGAACCAAAATCTCGGTCCTCCCCTGAGTCCACCATCTCTACTGTCACCAACAAGCAAACTATTGATTCTTTGACCAGTGTTTCCCCCGGCGTCTACAAAGACTCCTCCTTGCTTGGCACCTTTTTCGACTCCCCTCCTGTCTCTGATCCTAACTTGGCGAATGTTTGCATGATGCAATCATCTTGGGCTAACCTTACAGAGCCCACTTTGGCTAGTCAGCAACCTCAACCTCAACCAGCTCCTAGCCCTTCGCCCCCGTTAGCCACCCTTCTTCCTTCTGAATCTTCTTCTACCGCCACTCCTCATGGGTCGATTCCACCTAAAATCAACCCCCTTGGCACCATTCCTCCTGGCCATTTCCATGCTGGTCAGATCTCTTTCCTCGCTCCCCCTCCTGGCGCTTATTCAGTCCCTACCTTGGCCACCCTCTCTCTCCCCAACTTGACCTTGGGTATACCCATCTGGTATCTTGACCCTCCAGCCACCATTCCGCCCGATCAACCTAAACCATATATTACTTTGACCCCGGTTCAACTAATCCCTACGACTTCTCTTGATCCGATAGTACCTCATTCACCTCAACCAGCACCGTCTCCTATTACAACCGCTTCGAGTACAAATGGAAAAGCTCGCAGGGGGGCATCAAAGGAAAAACCTACCCCACCCAACCCTGCCCCTCCTTGACCTCCCAAGCATCCCATCCAGTGTGCTATGTGTGATGTTGTTGGTCACGCCACTCATACCTACCCTGAATTACCACTTCTCAAGACCATGGTTAATGAAACGTCTCCCAACTCAGACATCCCAGAAGTCCATGTCACCATACCGGATTCTACCCCTAAACTTAATACTTTGCGCACCAATCACCCTTGTTCTTTGTGCAATTTCCATGGCCACTATACCCACCTTTGCTCCCGCCTTGACGAGTATCATGCCTCTTTAGCCACATACCGCCAATTTGAAGCCGCCCTCGCCCGTAATCCTTCTTCCCTCACACAGGACCACCTGTCTACCACGATTACCATTCCTACTCCTGATACCGAAATGACTGAGACTTCAGCTATCATTTCCTACCTTTCCTCATCCACGCGATTCTCGGATACCAACCCCTTAGTATTTTCCCCCAATGCTTCGCCTGATCATTCAACTGCTCACTCTGTCACCTCACATAACTTTGTACCTGTGACCTCCTCCCATCACAATCAAGAGTCTCATCCCTCTCCCTCCTCCGATCAACCTCTTCCATCCTCTCTTCCCATTTTCCAGTCCGATGAAGACATCATGGAAGCCATGACCAACCCTGATTTTCCATGGGACGATATGCACCATCGTGCATATTTCCTCCCACATCAATCCCATGACCAATATGCCCTCGAATCCAAAGACTTCATTCTTGATAAAGTCGATTGGTTCAAAAACCCCATCCCTGCACCTGATGCTTTCGAAGACGGAAATATGACTAATATCTCTCCCACCATCAAAATCAACATTTCTGTCAAGCCAGGTATTGAAGAACATATCAACATGGGCGTCCAATGCACTCCGGAAGAAATTGAAGCCTATACGAAACTCTTCAAAGAATTCCGTGATGTTTTCGCCTGGTCATACTCAGAAATGCCTGGACTCGATCCTGCCATTGTCGAACATCACATCGACACATGGCCTGATGCCATTCCAGTTCGTCAAAAGTTGAGACCCGTCCATCCTTCTAGATGTGACGCCATCAAAGCTGAAATCGACAAGCTCCGGTAGGCTGGTTTCATTTACCCCATTGAATATACCACTTGGGTGTCTAACCCAGTGCCCATCCTCAAAAAGCAAGGCACCATTCGTGTTTTCACCGACTTTCGCGATCTGAACAAAGCTTGTCCCAAAGACAACTTCCCCACACCATTTATTGACCAAATCATCGATGAGTGTGCGCGGCACGAGATTCTCTCCTTTATGGATGGCTTCTCCGGATACAACCAAATCGTTATCCATCGTGTTGATCAACTTAAAACCGCGTTCATTAGTCCGTGGGGCACTTTCGCATACTAAGTCATGCCATTTGGCCTTAAAAACACCGGCGCCACCTTTCAACGAGCCATGTCTTATTACTTCCATGACTTAGCCCATATTATCCTTGCCTATTTAGATGACCTTACCGCACATTCTAAACATTGGGCGCAACACCTTCATGCCCTGTGTACCATTTTTCTCCGATGCCGCAAGTATAACATTCGCCTTAACCCTTTGAAATGTGTCTTCTGTGTTCCCGCTGGTCGTCTCCTTGGCTTCATCGTGTCTAAAGACGGGATAACTCTCGACCCTTTGAAGGTTCAAGCCATTCTTGAACTTCCTCTGCCTCGTACCTTATGCCAGCTACAAAGTATCCAAGGCAAAGCTAATTTTCTTCGTCGATTCATTCCTGACTACGCCACTACCGCACACGGCTTCCTTAGACTTCTTCGATCTCACACCCCTTTTGTCTGGGATACATATGCTCAAGAGTCTTTTGATGCCCTCAAGCATGCTCTCACATCCGCCCCCTTGATCCATCCCCCTGACTTTGACCAAGATTTCACCCTATACATCTCTACTTCCACATATTCGGTTGCTGGTGTCCTTATCCAGGAGGATGATAATGGTGTCGAGCATGTGATCTATTATGTCAGTAAGAACCTTTCCGGTCCACCTGTGTCCTACTCGCATGAAGAAAAATTAGCGCTAGCTTTCGTGTTCTCAGTCCAAAAATTGCGTCATTATATCCTCATGCATTCCACCAAGGTTGTGACTGATTCCAACCCCATGGCTTTCCTATTGAGTCACCGCATCCTCAATGGGAAGTAAGTCCGTTGGGTCGTTATTCTCCAAGAATTCGACCTTGAATTTGTCACCCCAAAAAGTAAAAAAGGTTTAGTCCTAGCTGAACTCATTTTTTATTTACCTACCCGGACGCAAGATACGCCCATTAATGACGCTCTTCCCGATGAAAATTTGTTTGCCATCACCACCAACGATCCTTGGTATGGTGACATCCTTAATTACTTGCGAACCCAAAAGTTCGCCCTTCACCTTGATCGTAATGCTCGGCGACGTATCCAACACCAAGCCTCTCGCTACCTTCTAATCGGCGATGACCTTTATCGTCGTGGCGTAGATACTATACTTCGTCGTTGCCTCACCCACGCTGAAGCCGAGCAAGTCCTAAATGCCTGTCATAGTGGCGCTTGTGGTGGCCACCTCTCTGGCCTTGCCACCGCCCAAAAAATCATGCGTGCAGGGTATTTTTGGCCCTCTCTCTTCAGTGATTGCATTGCAGCAGTCAAACACTGTTCCAATTGCCAACATTTCGCCCCCAAGGCGCGAGCTTCTCCCTCTCCTCTATCCTGTCGTCACAGCTGGTCCTTTTTGTAAATGGGCCATCGAATTTATGGAATGTCGACCTCCATCTGCTGGTAACCACATATCATCGTGGCGGTTCACTACTTCACTAAATGGGCCGAAGCTATGCCTACGTTCAACAATACGGCAACCACCGCAGCCCTCTTTTTCTTTAACCATGTCATTGCTCGATTCAGAGTTCCAAAACAGTTAGTCTCGGACCATGGCCGACATTTCGAAGATCAGATTTGGCATGAGCTCTCCTCCTTATTGGGTTCTGAACACCAATATTCATCTTCCTATTACCCCCAAGGTAATGGCCAAGTTGAAGCGGTCGACAAAATTCTTAAAACCATGCTTCAACGAACGGTGAATAAACACAAAACCAATTGGTATCTCATGCTCTTCCCTACTTTGTGGGTTGATCGTACTTCTGTTAACACTGCCACCGGTTTCACTCCTTTGCACCTTGTCTTTGGCGAGGATGCAGTCTTACCAATCGAATGTGAAATCACTTCCCTTCATTTGGATGTTGAACATCTCCCTGATACCCAACCTCTAGAACAATGACTTATCATGCTTGAGCGCGCTTCTAAAGATCGTCGTGTTGCATTACAAACTCTTGAAGCAGCCAAAAAGCGCACCAAAGCTCAGTATGACCGACAAGTGCATCCTCACACCTTTCATGAAGGTGACCTTGTTCTAGTATATGACCAGGCCCACGATACCCTCGGTCATGGGAAGTTTGACTCATTATGGCTAGGTCCTTACATCATCAGTAAAGATCTTGGGAAGGGGGCATATCTTTTAGAGGACTTTGAAGGCCAACCCCCTCCTAATCCTCGCAATGCACTCTATCTCAAGAGGTATTACCCTTAGCATTTCCCGCTCGAAATGCATGTTTTACTTTCTTGTAGATAGCCAATATATGTTTGTTTTCATCAGTCACTACTTCACCAGGACACATGTTGTCCACGAAGTCTTCCTTTCCTCCTTTTTCAAATCGGATTTCCTCACTTACAACACTTTTCCTTGGGGCACCACTTAGCCTCCATCTTTATTCTTGTCTGTGTCGATTTCCATCATGAGATACCATTTCATACTCATGTTTTTCGGGTCCCCTTTGGCCCTTTCATCATTCCATCATCATCAGTAGTATCCACTTGTTCGTCGCTCTACTATTTTCCCTCGTGCCTTAGGTGGGGTTCCCTTATTTGCCTCACATATGGCAGACCTCCTTCTATCGACATCATCTCATTCCTCCAGAAGCCAGGTCTAGGGGGCAGTGTACCTTGGTTCGAGCTCTTCCTAGCATGATCGTGATATAAACACTTGATGGTCCAGTGACGCAGCAGCAGCTATTGGTGATTCCCGGGCATGTGTGAGATGTCTCAACCCTCATGAGGGGGTGGCCCTGCAGGTAGCCCCCCACATGCCCGGATGCCTTCATTTTAGCCCTTGATGCAGCTCCTCTCATATGATGATATCGGCCTCAGCCGCTTGCAGCGCCTCTTCAATTTGCACGTATCCGTAAGCTTTTGCGCGCACTTCCCCACGTGTAGGGGGAATTTGGGCATATTTATATCTCATGTACTACCATATTATTGTATAAGCCCTGACGATTATTCCAGGCATCGCATGTATGTGGGATTCATCATGTTATTTATCTGGCTCCTGTTTAGGCCAGCACATGCTTCATTATTGCGTTCTGTGGTTTTCCGGGCACCTTATTCTTTGTACTTTGTCTCGGCGGGCATAAGTATGCCTCCCCTGCCACCTTTAGCACAGGTACCACTTCATAGAGACTTGTTGCACCTGTAAGTCTCGTCTCCTCAGGGTCTAGTTCTTTCACACCTCAGAAATTCTTACATTTCTCTCTCACCTCTCTCTTGATGCCTAGTGATCGAGTTCTTACAACGTACTTCAGTCATACGATTTTCTCCTAACACTCGTACGTTGGGGGGGCAATCTGTTACACCAATTTTTGGTCATCGAACATGTTATTATTAGATGAACCCAAGTACACCATGTAAGACCAATTTTACCCTAAGTAAAATTGCTTTCACCACATAAAATAACTTATTTTATATTTCCTGGTCATATTTAACCCAAAACAAGGAACTTAATTAAATAAATCCTTATTTATTTAATAATTTATTTAAATCATTATTTAAATAATATTCTTAGTTAAATTTGACTAAATCATCCATAAATAATTAAATAAACCATTATTTATTTAATTATATTCCCATCACTTCCCTAAAATGATAAATAAACCATTTATTTATTTATTATTTATAAATAAAGGAATTGACGGAAACAGTTACCCATCACAAGAAACAGTATCTCATTTTTACAGTCAGTTCCACCTGCAGCTAACTTAGGAATTTTTGAAATTTATCACGGAATTTCATCGAGAGAATTCTCGGGTTTCAGCAATTATATACGGAGTAATAACAACATGAATTATAAGAGGGAACTGATTAAACAGAGAAATGATAAGATGAAATTTGTGAGGGAGTTGATTAAAAGGGCCAAAGAGGGAACTGAATCAGGCGAAAGCTGATTTACATAACATGGCATATGAGAAGAACAAATTGGAAAAGAAGCTCCAGGAAGTGGAAGATGCCTTGGAAAAATCACATGAAGAAAAGATAAAATTGGAAACCGTTAAATTTTATAAAATCGTGCAAGCTTGTTAAACCCTATACTTCGATGATGATGAAACCTGCGACACCCTGTAAGAAAATGATGCACGCAACATTGCACCTTTTTCCATTCAAAGTCAAAATCATAAAGCCTTGTTATGATCTGTTTGACTTGAGGATACAGACATGCACCATTTTGATTCAAATTTTGCTTATCCGAACCATATGGAGAGTCGAGACATGGAGGAGTTACAGTCTCAACTACCTACAAGGTCGCTGGAACTCGATAATCCAGGCAAGCTCCAAGCGCTGGACAAATCTGGGTTGAAGATTTACATTGTAAAAGCTGAGTCCATCAGGCCATTCCTGGGCCGAATTGGGCACCTTGTTGAGGAGTTTTCGGAGAATATCAAATTTGGACGTTCTGTAGTGTTGGGTTATAGGATATTAGTGATGCAAGAAGACATTTTCAGGGCAACGGGACTGCCCAACAAAGGCTGCACGGTGGGTTATTGGTTTGGAAACAGGGAGTCCATAGTCAAGCGAATTGGAAAGGAGGCTTGGAACGCAGAGCATGTGATGAGATTGAAACAATTGTGTGGAGCTGAGACAAATTTCAAGCATGAATTCCCTGTGGATATGATCAAGGATGGCACTACAAGGTATGTGGCTTCGCTGGTTATGGAGCATCTCTCGGGATGGTCTACTGTTTCTGATTGCACCTATGGATTTCTTGATGCCATTGAACAAGGCATGAAGAGAGAGGTCACTAACTGGTGTGCCCATATTGCCAAGAGGATGATGTTGGTCAGCCTAAAGGCACGTACTGCACACACAGAGGTGGCCCAAAAGGAGCTTCGCTATGGGGTTGTCATTGCATTTCTTGTTAGAGAGAAATCACTTGATCTGTGGCAACAGGTTGCAGAAAAAGAGGGGCGGGATCTTGAATTGTTGAAGAAGAGAGGAAGGAAAGAAATAAATGGGGTACATGATATTGGGTTGTTGAAGAAGAGAAGGACGAATAAGATCAATGGGGTGCAGGGTAGGGAAATGTTGAAAGAGAGAAGGATGAAGGAAATCAATGGAAATGGTTTTGAATTGGAGAATATGAAAGCAGAGAGAAAGGTTGAAGGCAATGAAGTAGATAGATATAGGGAGAAAAGGCCAATGTTACCGGTGGGATTGGTGAATTTGGAGCAGGAGGTGAGGATTGAAGATACTGAAGGACTTCAAATGCAAGGCAAAGTGGAAAGTAAACAGGACAGTTCGGGTTATGAAGGTACAAGGGCAGTTTTGCAGAGGATCAAGGTCTGGTTAGCTGAGGAATGTGCTGAAACTGTTGAACATTATCTTACGGATCGAGAAGCATGGATGGAAGTCGTTGTCCAAGAAGTACCAGATGGAGAACTTTTGGAGCAATATTACAGTGATCTCACCTTGGTTCAGGGGATCATGTTTGGGAAAATTGGATGCATTGTATTCTAGTGAACCAGTGGAGAAGAATCGCTGGATTTTCCAAATCAGCGCAGAGAAAGAGGATGAAGAAAAGGAGAGCGAGGGGGTATGACAAAATGTTGGTAATCAGTGTAGAGTATATCTTGGCTCACTTTGTTCACAAAAGTAAGGTTCCTTTTTCTCATGGTGACTTGTACGTGGACCCTTATATTGTGTTTGTGCACCCTCAGGCTTGCAGATTTTTGTGGGCATGTCTGTCTGTATTCAAGGTGGTTCTGTGGTCAGAAAAACCTAGAGAGGTGAATGATTTGGTCCTACGGCATATTTTGGGATACACTACTAGTTCTTTTCGGATTCTTTCTTATTCCGTTGAGGACTGTATCATTATGAGAATCACCTTAAAGGGCAATGCAGTGCATGGATGTTGTAAGGATTTGACTACAGTGTGGGAAGATCTGGGAGACTATGATAACGTAAATACACTTTTAATTGATACTTCACCTATGACCATGCTTATAAATCAAGATGCAAATGTTATTTTCCCCATTTCCTACCAGTATCATGTGCAGGCTTCTCACTGGCAGCTGGAGGCCTACCTCTTTCCTTATCTGGAATGTTTGGAATCAGTACAATGTATTCCTAAATTTGTAAAGAATATCCCATTTTTCCTAGAAAAGGGACATGCTTGGGAACGGTCTCAATTTGAAGAAGGTACGGTTACTCCTTTGTTTGGAACCCCTTGTCCACCATGTCGCCATGGAATTGTAAAGTATTGGAAATTGCTTCTGAGCATTGTAACTGAAACTTCAAATTCTCAGTTGGATCTGTTTAATACTCAATGCCGTGGGATTAATAACACTGGGAAACAGTTACCCATCACAAGAAACAATGTCTCATTTTCACAGTCAGTTCCACTTGCAGCTAACTTAGCAATTTTTGAAATGTATCACAGAATTTCATCAAGAGAATTCTTGGGTTTTAGCATTTATATACGGAGTAATAGAAACATGAATTATAAGAGGGAACTGATTAAACAGAGAAATAAAAGATGAAATTTATGAGGGAGCTGATTAAAAGGGCCAAAGAGGGAACTGAATCAGGCGAAAGCTGATTTACATAACATGGCATATGAGAAGAACAAATTGGAAAAGCAGCTCCAAGAAGTGGAAGATGCTCGGAAAAATCACATGAAGAAAATATAAAATTGGAAAAGAAGCTCCAGGAAGTGGAAGATGCCTGGGAAAATGCTTCACACCTAGGGTTTAAACCATCCATCAATAACAATAGCCCATATAGCCCTTGTGACCCAACCAGGGAACCAAAACGAGAAATTCCAAACCTTATGGATTCTGCAAAGAGGTAAAAGGCTACCTAAAAGTCCCTTGATTTAGTTCCATTTAAGCTTTTAGCAAAGAGAAAAGGCAGCACCGTACCTCACCTTATCTCTACAAGAGATATCCATAGCCTGCACAAGATGAGCAAACCACTGGCTTTAATTGCTTTATTTGCAAAGTTCAGAGCCACGTACAAATCCGTAGGGTCAAATCGGTTGCAAATTTATCATGAAAGCATTCACAAGCAAAACTCTGCAACTTACAAAAAAAACTTGAAAAAATTTGGAGATTAAATATCCGACAATATACCTTCAAAGCTAACCAGGTGATAGAACAAACTCCTGGCTTTAACGGTTTAATTTGCAAAGTTTACAGAGCCACCTACAAAATTTGTATGCTCAAATCGGCTGCAAATTTATCGTGAATCCCTTCACAAGCAATCGGCTGCAAATTTATCGTGAATCCCTTCACAAGCAATCTCTAACTGTGAGACTGTGTTTCAAATGGCTCATAGGGCTCACAGAACCACAAAATTTGTATGCTCAAATCGGCTACAAATTTATCGTGAAGCCCTTAACAAGAAATCTCTAATTGTGAGAATGTGTTTCAAAGGGCTCACAAGGCTCACAAAACCGATTAGAAACCATCACTGGATTTTTTCACCGATTAGAAACTATGACTGGATTTTTTCATTCTCATTGCCATCGGAGAAGAAAATGAGCTCGATGTATGTGACCAGAAACAGAAACCCTGAGTTCTGATGCTGTTTAATATATATTTTCTTGTGTAACTGATTAAAAATAACTGTTTTTAATCTTAAGGTAGAGATTGTTTGAATCGTCTAACACTAAAATCAAGGGTGCACAAAAGTACACGTAGCAATTTAGGAATGTTGTTTTCAAATAAGTACGCTTTACAGTGTAATTACATCATCATGAGCATATAAATGGCTTTTCAAAAAGTACTTAAAGGATAATTTGATGCCAACACAATCATGGTTGTCACACAAGAACCAACCATGATGCATTCCAACAAAAATACTCTGCAATAAAAATCACACTATCAATATGCAAATATCATACATTAAAATTGAATGCAACAAAAAAAATATGGTTGAAACACAAGAACCAACCAAGTTGGAGTTCATCAAAAACACTTTGCAAAAGTCAAGTAAATGATATCATGCAGAGTTTAAGCCAAAGCTCAAGTATTAAAAAGTAATGTAATAGATTGCATGAGGACATGCAATACCTTCAGTTTGGGGGTATGTTGGGCCTTAAAATAGTCCCTATTCTCACTCCATTATTCACCAATACCTTCACATTACTTCCATATTACCTTCATGTCACCTTCATTCCACCTCCACATCATTACATTTACCTCATCATTGGGTTATAGCTATGCTTTTCCAAAGTTTATTAATTCTTAACATTTTTAAGTGGATTTATGGTTAAACTTTAGAAAATAATATGCTTATACTTATACCTAACAATTAGAATGAGTTTGTTGCCATGTGTAGGTACAAAGGAAGCTTCATAGGCACCCTTATGTGGCACTCTATGTTCAAATTCGAATTTGAGGAGATCATGGACCTCATGGAGGATAGGGTTATGTGTCACCATTGGTTGAGAAATATGTGGGTCAAAGGAGGGAATAATGGATTTACATTTATGAGTTTGTTATCATAGTTTTTGTATAAATATGAGTGTTATCTCCTTCATTTGTAGTCTTAATCTTCATTTGTAATCTTAGTTTTAATCTTGATTTGTAATCTTAGTATCTTATAGGTTGGTAGTGAGAAGTTAGATTGGAGAATCAATGTAATGGTTGCAATTGCAATTTGCAATTAATGATAAATAAGACGAAGCTTCTTTGATCCTCTACATTTGACTTTTCTTTTTGTGTGCTTGTGAATCCTTGGAAGAATCCCCATTGCCTAGCAAGTACACTTTTATTTTAGTAAGCTTTTATTTTATGTTTCTTTGTGAATTTCATTAGATTAAATTATTAGGTCCATATGTTTGGAATATTAATGAATGACCTTTCGTAAGAAAGTAATAATGTTTCCTTCAATGGATCTGATTTTTTATTTAATGTTTGATTTCATTAAGTTTCTGAATTATATGCTTGAGATATAAATGAATAGTCTCTTGTAAGAGAGCTTTAACATTTCATGCAATCAATCAGAATTAGGTTTAAGTGCTTTAATTTCATTAGTGTAAATAGTTTGTTGATTAAGATGATTAGAAATATTAATGAACAATCTCCTCTAAGGGAGCCTTAATATTTCTTACACTTATCACAATGTCTTTAGATTTCATTTTTATTAAATAACTAAATAGGTGTTGGAGATCCTAATGAACAACCTCCTGTAAGGGAGCTTTGGAATTTTTTCACCTGGCTTAGTTTAGTTTGTCTCTAAGTCCATATATTTTGGATGATCCTCGAAGTTTACTTACCTGGATTGATAGTAAATGAAACTCTAATTTGCATCTGCATTTTAGACCAAACAACAGTATATAATGCATTCTTTCTTTACTGCAATATACATTTTCCAGAATCCTGAAGCGACTTGGTCTAATTCATTCCTGTAATAAACATGTCTGTCTATAACATATGAATTAAATAATTCTATTTACTTATCTTATTTTTGGCGTTGTTGATGATGTCCTCCCAAAAATAAGAGGGGCGATTACGTCCTCATCTTCCCCCATGCTCCATCTTGAGAAGATAGGTTGACATAAATTTCTAGATAGACCTCGGGACCCCCAAGTCTAGTCTCATTTCCAGAAATCTTCAAGAATGCTGAGTGTTTCCACTGGTCTCTACCAACTCAAGAAATATTCACTCTCTTCCTTAGCCTCAGAACATAACCCCTTTTCCTCACTGGGATGTACCTTTATCCTCAGAGGAAAAGGTAACTATCTGAATTGTTCAACCACCTACCAATTCTTGGAATACTTTTACCATCAATCTTTTTTTTTTTACTTTTATGGAACCACTTTTCCATAACTAATTTTATTTTAAAAAAAACAAGATTAACTCATGTTCATAAAGTAATATTTTTCAAAAGAAATAAAATGTTTTAGTTTCTTAGATAAAATCACATAACAACTAGTCAATGACTAGTTAGCACTTAAGTCAGTTGTCACATCTTCCATATTGGGATAGAGCACCTCATGACACAATAATTAATTTGAACTATACCCCTTCCATATTGAGATATCAGTCTTTTTTTTACTTTTATGGAACCACTTTTCCATAACTAATTTTATTTTTAACAAAACAAGATTAGCTCATGTTCATCAAGTAATTTTTTTCAAAAGAAATAATTTTTTTTGTTTCTTAGATAAAATGACATAACAACTAGTCAATGACTAGTTAGCACTTAAGTCAGTTGTCACATTTTCCATATTGAGATAGAGCACCTCACGACACAATAATTAATTTGAACTATACCCCTTCCATATTGGAATAGAGAACCTCATGACACAATCATTAATTTGAACTATACCCTTTAAATAGAGACTTTATAAACAACTTATTATTGAATACAAAAAAAAATCCTATAAAATATTTAATAAAAGACTATTGAATATTTTATTTTTACATGTTTTAAATGAAAATTTTAATTAAAAAAATGATTTTTACATTCTTAAAAAATAATTAATTTTTTTTGAATGATTATATACTCTTTAGAACCTCTATAAACTTATGGTAAGTGTGTTATTTCTGATTTTCTTTATTGTGTTGTATTTGTGGTGCTCCAATTATGATTTACCTTTTGCTCTATTGTGGAAATGATAAGTGTGTTATTTCAGTGTTTCTTTATGGTAAAGAGTGATGTTGTATCTTTTGCTTTATCATGGATGGTGATGTATGTATCTAGAAAACACTATACGACCTGGCACATGCCATGCTACACATGGAATGTGAAGTGGTTTTAGTTGCTAATGTCCATATGGACTACCAACATTACAAAACTTAAGTCAATATGGAAAATTCTTCAAAGAAGCTTTGGAAAAAAATAATTTGAATTCATTATTGTTTTTGCTAAGCCAATAATTTTAGTCACTAATGTTCCCATGGACTACCAACATTACAAAACTTAGGTTATTATGACAAATTCTTCAAAGCAGCTTCTAACAAAACTAATTTGAATTCATTATTTCTTTTGCTAAGACATCATGAAACCTTCAACGTATTCTTCAAAACTACTTAACAATGAAATTTTGTTTATTGCCTTTACTCCATGTGTCTTTGTGGTGTAAACAATCACCTTTTTTAACAAATTCTTGCTAAATTAACCATGTTAACACTCTTAACATTATCATTTCATTTTTTTTTAATGGATTCTTACTAAGTTACACATATTAACAGTGAACACTCCTAACATTATCAGTAACTTTACACACTATTTGAAACTTTAAAAAAAAAAAATGAAATCAAGAAAGTCACCATTAAAGGAAAATTGGTTCACCAAAATTGGCTGCACTCCTATAAACCATATATTTGTTATGGTTATCTTTGTTATGGTTTACAGAAGTGCACACCAATCTCAGAAAGTCAAACATGAAGTCCTAGCATAGAAGTCCATTTTTTTTTAAAATAAATCATAAGAAATTTACAAACAGAGAACACAGGGGAAATAACCTTGAATTAGAAGGTACTGAAGATTGGCCTTCGCCAATTGATATGAAGAATCCTCAGTCAAATTTTCAACCATTGTGTCCACACATTTGAAAATATGCATTAAATGGGATCACCATGCCAAGCTCAGACAATATCTTTGAGGCTACCCCTGATCTTTTCCTCATAGAATTTCTCGTAGTCCTCATAGTCCAATGTGTGGCCATCGACTTTTTTCAACTCCACAAAAAACAGAGGAGGTACCTCAAATATCTCTGCAACAATAGATAGTTTCCCTTTCTCACGTCCCACAATAGATATTTTCCCTTTATTCACGTTAAAATTTTCAAGCTTCGCTATTTCCTCGAACTTTGAAATGATATTGGCAACATGCTGAGTAAGATGTTTATCATGTTTTGGTGGTTTCTCTTCAAGCAAATCTGGTATATCAAAGCCTCCTGAAAAAAAAATGATATCAAATGCATTTAAGCTTTGAAGGCTTCTTTTTTGTGCTTTAGTGGAGGCATTCAACACCAAACCCACATCATCAAGATTTTTACCGTTATCATTGTTTTTTTTATCAAGTTCACACATTTGAAATCTTCGTTGTTTTATGCAAGAAAACCATTGTTGTATGTTAAATCTGGTTCTGAAATAATATTGAAAGAACACTGCAATAACTTCATCAAACATTTTAGCCCTAGTTAATAAATCAATCAAATTATCCAAAACAATTGAATCTGATATTGATTCAACAAATACTGAAAAATTTTCAACACTGGATTCTTACCATTCTCCATCACAAGGCGCTGAAGCAAAGCCTGGGCATAAGCTCACATTTCGCTTCTGCTCACAATATAAATTGTAACACAATATTATTCAACTGTGTGTTGAAACCCTAGCTGTTTTTCTACCCATAGAAAAAACTCGAGAGCAACTCATGGTTCGTCCCTATAGCTTAACAACACTGTGTCTGCTTGGGAAGACATCAATCTGGTACCATTTTATTTTTTTAGCAGATTCCACTAATGGAACTTTATTTAAAGGATTTTGAAAGAACATCCAAATTTGTGAATGATGTAAAGTGGAATTTACTGTTGGAGCATTTTCTTCATTGTCTAGCATTTAATACTGAAATTTATTGTTTTTACAGTGAATGTAAAGATTTTTTTAGTGCGATTTGGAGCATTTAATGCTTGATGTTGCGGTTGCCTCATTGCATGACCATAAGTCACACGATAGCATAGCAAGATGAAAAGGGTGGAAAATGAATTGATTCCAAGGAATGTCTATGAACATAATAAATAAATATTATTCTAAAGTCATTCCCACTATCTACTAAAGAAATTTAAACAATCTTTTTAACCTTGACCAAAAAAAATTGTTGGAATTTAATTCCAACTGCTGCACATCTCTACTTATTATTAATTTCTTGGTGGATGGATTATAGAGTTTGTATGCTTTGGATTATTCACTTTATCCAAAAAATATGCACTTCTCCCCCTTACTATCCAACTTCTTCCTTAGCTGATATGGAATGTGTGCATAAGCCACACAACCGAAAACTCTCATGTGGGTAACAAACTGTTTTATGCCGCTCCCCGCTTCTTCAAGAACTTTGTTCATTACACTCTTTGTTGGGCATCTATTCAAGATATATGCTGCACAATGTACAGCTTCAACCCAGTATTCATTTGGCAAATGTTTTGCCTTCAACATACTTATTACCATGTCCATGATGGTTCTATTTTTATTTTCAGCAACACCATTTTGTTGTGGTGTATACATTGTTGTAAATTGCTTGTGTATCCCATTTTCTCTACAAAAATGCAAAAATTCTTTGGAGATGTATTCTCCTCCTCTGTCTGTTCTCGAGACCTTAATATGATGCCCACTTTGATTCTCTACAAGATTTTTAAAGCGGCAGAATTTCTCAAACACTTCACTTTTAAATTTCCAGAAATAAACACATGTTTTTCTTGTGTAATCATCAATAAATATCAGCATATAGTGGCTACTTGCTCATGATCGAGTTTGCATTGATCCATACAAATCAGAATGGACTATTTCTAAGGGTGTATTTTCCCTTATGCTCTTTCCTAATGGAAAGCTTTCTCTGTGTTGTTTTCCCAAGATGTAGCCTTCACAAAGGTTGTACAGTTTCTCTATCAATGGTAATCCCTTACCATTCCTTTTCTGTGCAACAAATTCAGACCTCCAAAGTTGATTTGTCCAAATATCAAATGCCATAACCAGTTTTCATCTTTTTCTTCTCTTTGGAATGTCTCTTGTGTTACTGCTGCCATTGCAGCTCCTTTCTTCAAATCTGCTCTCATCTTGAGAGGAAACATTCTGTTCCTTGTCATCTTCACCTGTGAAATGCATTGCTTGCTTGGTGGTTTATCAATGATGGTGCATACATCATCTTCAAAGAATACATTGTAGTCTTTGAATGAGCTGTCCAATGCTCAAAAGGTTACACTTCATACCAGGCACATAGTAAACATCTGATATGGTTTTTATTTCTCCTTTCTTTGTCAAAACACTTACTCTGTCTTTTCCCATGATAGAGACTTTACTATTTTTCCACAATGTTAGTTGAGACATTACATTTTCATCAATCATGGAAAACATGGAAATGTTTCTAGTAATATGGTTGCGACGTCATGAATCTGGAAACCATATATCTTCATTTTTCTCTTCAGCCAAATTTTCTGTTTCTTCCTACATTCATTGGCATAATGGCCATACTTCTTACAATAATGACATTGGACTTGGGATTTATCATACCTTTGTCCATGTGCTTGATTTTGTCCACCTTGTTGGCTATTTCCTTGGCTTTGATTCTGATTTTGATTGCTGCCCCTTCCATTTGTATTTGCAAGGTTGTTTCTTCCTCCTCGGTTCTGGCTTCTACCTCTACCTTTTCCTATGTAGTTTCCTTTTCCTTGACCTCTTCCTCTTCCTCTCCCAACGGACATTTGGGTCTTGAAGGCATGCTCCAAAAATGAGTTTTTTGTTCTACCCAATCTTTGTTCATGTGTCATCAATGATGCATGAAGCTCATCAACAGTAAACATTGAGAGATCTTTTGTCTCTTCAATGGTTGTTACTATCACATCAAATCTTGAGGGTAAGCTCCTCAATACTTTCTCCACTATTATTATTTCTTCTACTGTCTCTCCATGAGATCTCATTTGGGTAACCAACCCAATCAACATTGTGAAGAATGAATCTATTGTATCAGATTCTTTCATGCAAATGACTTCAAAATCCCTTCTCATTAATTGAAGCTTTGTTGTCTTTTACCTTCCCCATACCTTGGTAGGATGTCTTGAGGTTATTCCATGCATCCTTGGAAATATGCTTTCATGTACTACCTGATAGAGATAGAAGAGGGTTTTTGAGTCCTTCTTCCTATTAATCTTCAGCAAATCCTTCTCTGCCTGTGTTAAGGCATTATATGCTTGTTCATCTGCTGGTTCTTCTAGACCATCTTCAACTAGCTCCCATAAATCTTGAGAGGAAAATAGGGCTCTCATTGTGATTGCTTAATAGTCATAGTTCTTCCCATTAAATTGTGGGAGTTGAGTATTTCCCATACTCGTGCTTGTGCTGGCTCCTGCCATGGCTAGCTTTCTTAAGTACGCTTAAAAGACTTGATTGTGTTTTAAACAAACTTTCTCACTGCTGAGAGATAAACTCTGTCTCTAAAAGACTATGTCTTTAAAATACTTCCTTCTACAGTTCTCTAGACTGTATTTTAAAACAAACAAAAAACTATGTTTTTGATAATACCTGGCTTTGCTGAACCTTCACTCTGTTGGAGAAATATTCAACAAGCTTCTTCTTCCTTCCTTCAGCTTCTTTGTCAAACGCAAAGAGTTTGGAATAGCTCTGATACCATGTTGATGACAGAGATGGCATAAACACTCTATTTCATTAAGAAAACTATAAGGTGTTACAAAATGATGTTTTCTTCAGAAGTATGGCATTTTGGATTCCCAAAAAAACTTCTGCTGCTACAAAACACATCTTTCCTCTTTTGGCATATGCTACTACTCACACAGCGTTATTCTAAAATGGTTTAAGTTCCCTCTCTGTCTTTCACACAGTGTTTTTCACACACTGTCTTTCAAAATACAGAGTCTCTGTTGCTCTCCGTCTTTTTGTTTTTTGCCTTCGAGAAACAAATTACAATGCACAGTCCACAAAAAAATGCACTCTGTAACTTTTTCTATTACACGGCTTATATATATATATATATATATATATATATATATATATATATTATAAAATATAAATATAACCTAATGTCCTCTAAAACAAAACATATGTTGCGGCAAATAAAAAACAAATACAATAAAACTTTATGCTAAGGTTTAAAACCTTATTTCATCGTGCCACATATAACAAAATACATTAACCTTTATACATTCCGTGGAGTGCTTGGAAAACCTTTTCGTCAGTTTCTTTACCCCACAAAGTTGTTGTGGTTGGTCCAGAGGAAGGTGACATCACCTTCTCCGATGGGTCACTCTTCTTCTTCACCCCTCATACCTTCTGCTGACGGAATTTTGCTGGCTGCAAATTTAATTCATATCAAATGGTTGGTGGAGGATTCATTGCGGTAGGTGAATGGTTAAGATTGCGTGGTTGCAGAAATTTGAATGCAGGAGGTTGCATGTAGATTTCCAAACAAGACTACGCTGCTGCTGCTTTCTTTCGAATATCCCATCAAACTTAAATTTGTCATCCTGCCTCTGCATGCAGCAGTTGGAATTAAATTCCAAATTCCAACAAAACTATCTACTAAATATCTAAAAAAAAAAAAAATCATTTATAAATGCAATAGCAACTTGTTCCATCTCAAACTAATGATTTATTTATTTTTTAATTATAAATATTAATGAGTTTATTTATTTTTTAATTATATATATATATATGAACAATGGCGTCTCCACTATTCTCAGTCTAACCACGCCTCTAACAAAATGTTACCAAATATTATTCATCCACTGTTAGCTAACATTAACTTTTTTGCATAAGATTTAACGCTACAATATCTCCGCTGCAACATTAGTAAACAAAATGCACACACACTTATGGTAGTCAATGCATCGCCCCGCTCTAGATATGAATGAACAGTGAATTTCAGTCAACTCCTCAAATGTTATTAATTTTAATTGGGTAAATCACACCAGACCATTCGACTACACAAATAGCCCATATTATATTGGAGATATTTGGCAAATCAGCATTAACAGAATTATGGATTGTCCCCAATCTATTATCAGTAAGAAAATCTATAAATAAAAGAAATAGCATGTTTGCACACATGCCGATAGTTGTTTTCTATGGTGGGTAGGAAAAAGTAAACACTATAAGAACATGTCAATTTTATATCACTGGTATTTGTGGATTTGTAGGAACAGATAGATTTTTGAAGATCATCCCATTTTTCCAGAGAGAGTAAGTGAACAAGTAATTCTTGCTTGGGACAATATTCAGCTTAATGAAAAACCTCCTGTGGACTTATCAGTTAGAACTAGACCATGAAATAAGTTTTTCAGCTGGATTTTTTGATGGCGCTGCACAAAACCAAAGGTGCGATTGTGGAGCGTGGCTAATGATATCTCTCAATTGCTACTACAAGATCCACTAGTATGAAGGAAGAGGCACTAATATGAGGGCATAAGCATTGGCACTGTGAGGAATGATGTGGTTTGCACATCATCTATGCATAAAGAGATCGTCAATTTTTGGGGACTTTAAAGTGTTGATCAACCATTTGAACAAGGATTCGGCACAGGATCTTGATATTTTAACTACTTGGATGGGTCGCATAGAGATCATGTACAAAAAGTTCACATCCATATCTTTCGCCCATATATACAGAGGCCGACAGGCTGTCTAAAAAAGCCCTAAATGGAAGATTTGGTGAAATGAACTATGAGCTAGAAGATGCAGCTGGGAAAGAAGCAAAGGGAACGGTTATATTTTTTGAACTTCTCTGTTTTCTGGAGGTAAAAAATGACTTCCAAGGAAAGCACAAAGTATTTTGTTTTTTTGCAGGAATATGTTTCCACTAAGGACCACTCTTTTCATCATTTCACTTTTGTTTTTTTGTCAGATCTAAAAACAAGGTCGGAGAACTTAGAAGAAGATCCTCTCACTCTGCCGTTTACAGATTCTTAGTTTTTGTTTAAATAGAGTAGCCACATTTTGAAATGCTATTCTGTCTATTTTCAGAAATTTGGAGTATGTTAATATGTTATGCTTAACTCAGTGATGGATTGGAGGATAAGCATGTTGCTTCCTACTGTTGTATCTGTTTCTGATATATGATTGTGTTGGTAATCAATATAAACGAGTTTTTTTTTTTTTTAATCTTTATCTTTATCTTTCGGTTGAAAAAAAAAATTTAAAATAATCTCCACAATAACTGGTGATGACTATGCGATGATCCAACCAAAAGAGATTCACAAAATAACCCTAAAACAGAGGAACCCTAACTCTGTATGATGTCGCTTCGAAATCCAATCATGCCTGCAAGAATCTTATTAACTCATTCAAAGAATATACAAGGACGGTAAACAAGGATCCTTTATTTTCTCAATAGCTAAACAATGAAGTCAGAAAAAATACAAAATGTTTTAATCAAAATTTTTTGACTGGTTTCAAACCAGTCAGTGTGGTTCATCATCAAACATTTTCGAAAGTGTTTCGAATTAGTCAGTGTGGTTCATCATCATACTGGCTGGTTGGAAACTTGAAAACTTTGATTAAATGTAATTATCACTGAAAGAATTTTTATGAATTTCATAGAAACAAAATTTCTAATACAAAATTATGTCTTGTCCATAACAGAATAACCTCCATAGATACAACACCTATAATGTCATATACATAAAAATAAAAAATGGCCTGAAACGAAACCTATACCTATAATGTCGTATACATCAAGAATATGTTACATATCAGAAATATATGTATAAGAAGTAAACAATAGCCGCCTGCAATAGATCTCAGTAAAATCAACAGGCCAGGAAGGGGACGAAGGCAATGACGAATGTGGCAAATAGAGAGGTGAGGAAGGGCAATGAAGCGGCCCCTGCCTCCATTGCTGGACTCGGTGCTGCTGCCTTCACCTCTGCGGCTTTTGCTACCCCACCATTATCATCACAATGACCAATAAAGCTGCAAATGTGCAGCTGCCTAAGCCTGCCATTGTTGCTCACACCCACAAGAAACCTGTCGCTCCTACGATATAGCGAAAAGGCCAAACCCTAAGGCCAACAACACTGGAACAAATATGAATCTGTGACAGACACCCCCAAAATCTGGGCCGTAATGTTTCTTTGCTGAGACTCAAACTTTAATCAAAATGGGCCAAGAAATGAAGTCCCAGAGGTTGCCCAGAAGGATGCAGAATCGCGCATATTTATCTTCCTCTGGGAATCAATCACATAACCAATACAAAATGTACACGTCACAAAAAAATTAATATAAAATAGGTCTCCCAGCCGTGTGCGCCTCGGAACCAACTGTCAATTTACGCGTGTCGTACAAAAAGTAACATAAAATATTTCTTCCAACTATGATTGAATAAAGATTGAAGGGACAGGTAACGAATGAATTTGGGACGGCCACAGCTGACGGACAGCAAGGCCGCCAGGCTGCATGTGATCGTTGGCAATGTGCGGCCAATGTCACTAGTCGAGCTGAGGTAGGGACATGTGCTTTGCACCTGCTGTGACGATGGGCATGGCAAGGCAACGGCTACATTTAAGTTACATTTTTTTTTTAATTATTTTACTTTTATGAACTTGTATCTTTTCCAAAATTTTAAACAATTCTAACCTTTATCATTATAAGTTTTAAAGATACCATATATCTTAAATACATACATAAAATTCCAATCAACAATTTCACAAAATCTGTTAACAATATTTTTAAATTACTTAACATATTATTTTAAAATTAATATTCCTAAAATATTGGGGAATGAAAGAATATGTTATTTTTGTAATATTAGGAGGGTTGAAGATGAAAACATATTTTTTTTAAATATTATTTCACTGTTACTCACATTCATTCACATTTCCAAAACATCTTGCACACTACTAATCTTCATGATTTATTAAGTGAGCAAAACTATAGTGATCTAGGAAGGTTTCTTTTCCTTTTCTTTGATCTTAAAAATAAAATATTAAAAAGTCTCAATTAATCTCTTACTTTCATAAATTCCAATAAACCACATTGGTTTTCGTAAACGTTAATCAACATGATCATCATTTTAATAACTACCCAGAATCTAGCAATACAATTTCAAGCATAAATGTATTTTTTTGTCGTTTGAAATACATTTTTAAATGCATAAATAGATTTAACACCTTGAAAAATTTCTATAACACTTAAATTAAACAAGGCTACAAGGTAGCTACTACCTGCAACTTAATTTAAATATAGTAATGTTGCAATGTGATCTTGAAAATGTCTATGGGTAGCTATTACATGCCGCTTAATGTAATTATATAAATGTTGCAATTTGAATTTGAGCATGTTTATGAAGATTTGCTTTGTAATAAAGCATAGTTAAATTAAATTAGAAATAATTGTTGCAATTTGAGTTTGAACATCTCTATGAAGATTTGCTTTGTAATAAAGTTGCTGCTTAATTTAGTTTAAATATAATTAAATCAAAGTCTATGGGTAGCTATTACATGTCGCTTAATGTAATTATATAAATGTTGCAATTTGAATTTGAGCATGTTTATGAAGATTTGCTTTGTAATAAAGTATAGTTAAATTAAATTAGAAATAATTGTTGCAATTTGAGTTCGAGCGTGTCTATGAAGATTTGCTTTGTAATAAAGTTGCTACTTAATTTAGTTTAAATATAATTAAATCAAAGTAAAAATTAAAAATTTATGCACTATATAGTAGTAGTTTAAATCTATCTAAATTATAGTAAAACAACTTTTGTGTTGATGATGGTAATCAATTGATAATTACTAGGTCGACCCATGACCATATGCATTTGATGTGTAGATTAGATCTGCTACATATGCTTAGCTTATTTCTGGCATCAATATGAGTATGACAGAGTAGCTACTACCTGCTGCTTAATGTAAATATAGAAATGTTGCAATTTGAGTTTCAACATGTTTATGAGGATTTGCTTTCTAATAAAGTTGCTGCTTAGTTTAGTTTAAATATAATTAAATTAAAGTAAAAATTAAGAATTTATGAGTGTTCAAGTTTACAGTCTAATCAATTTAGGTTTTTTAGTAAATGGTAAATTGAGGTATTTTGTTAATCAAATTCCACCTAATACAAAGAAAAGGCTTGTGAGTCTAAGTAATCAGATATATACTTTGGCACAATTGAGGAATTGGATACAAGTGCGTAATGGTTGACACAATTGAACAATGAGTTAAGAACCTAGTCAAAGAAGTTTATAATGTATCAATTATCTGGAAAATTGTTGGCATCATGGAGGAATGGGTTAGTAACCCCATCAAACAAGTGCATAATTCATCAATTATTTGGAAAGTTGTGATGCATAATGCATCAATTATTTGGAAAGTTGTGAACTATGCTTTCTAACTGGTTGGTTACTAGCTAATCTAGAAGGTGGGTAGAGAAGATAAAATCCAGCTTGGACTTGATCCCTGGAGAGGAAGTAAAAGTCTCCACAATTTAGCGAGGGGTAATACAAGAATTAAGAAACAAACGAATCTTTTCACTAATAGAAATTGTGAGTTGGGAAGTCCTGCAAATTGGCAAGAAAAATGGTTCATTTGGGAGGAAATTGGCTTGGGGTAGAAATGGTTCAACAAGAAGGAAGCCAGTGTTATATCCCTTTGGCCATTTGACTGGGACTGTTGCTTTTAGGAATTATGTGAGCGCCAGATTAGCTCTCCCACGAATGGTTAGTGTTTTAAGCGCTGACGCAGAGTTTTACACCCGAGACTTAGAGAGTAAGTTGATGGTTTGCTTTCAGTAATTTTTTGGCGACTAGGATCTATGGCATTTAATTGACAAATAGTCTTCTTGTTTGGAAGGCATAAAATTATTGTTAAAACCATCTTTAATTTTCTCTTATACAACAAGAATTGGGGAAACTCAATTGTTTGTTTTCTTATCCATAAAACAAATATGTCCTATTAAATAATGAAGAACCATTTGTTTTCTTGTCCATAAAATATAGTTGGTTGAAAATTTTAAAATTAATTAAAATAAATATTTTTCATATTATAATATTTTTAAATTAATTAAAATATTTTTTTTTTCTAATATGTGAATTTGAAAGTGTTAAAAATTTTATGAATACTTGTTATTATATTAATATATGCTTTTTTATATAAGGTTTTTATTAAAGAATGAAAGGTATCCATCCCTGCAAATGGTAACAAAGTCATTAAATTTCATGAAAACCATGTCAGACCAGTTGCCTAACAAGGGAATTTTTAACTTGGAGCAGTTTTGTAATGATTATTTGTCTGGACAACGTAAACTAAAAATTTAAATGTTTTATCATTTACGCTGTTTTATTCCAACTCTGCATTGCTCCAGCGTGGCTTCATTGCCTCAGGACGGTTTTGCGCAAGCAGGGAATTAATTTGTTTCACTCTGGTTTTTTATGTTGTTTTATTCCAACTCTGCATTGCTCCAGCGTGGCTTTATCACCTCAGCATGGTTTTGTGCAAGCAGGGAATTAATTTGTTTCACTCTGGTTTTAAAGACAGATATAAATGCTTAACTCACCCATTTTCCCTAATAATTTCCTGAGTTTGAATGCAGTGAGCAATAGGAGACAGCTTTACGAAAATCCAAAGCCAACTTGACGAGAAGAAATGCATAAGCATATCGCTAATAATCCACATTGGGATTTTGAAATGTAAATAAAAAAATTGTAGATGAGACAGCGCCATTAAAGAATAGACGTTACTATGTCCTCGGCAGAAAATATTGGAAGTAATAAACATTGATACTCTATAGAATAATCTATGCTGTGATATATCATTGAATTAACTTCTATACTGGTACTGAAAGGAAATCATAAATAAATGTTATAGCCAGAGCTTTAAATATGTGTATACAGAATTGTATTCTTGTAATAAAACCGAAATCGAAAATGAAATTGGAAAGAGGATATTCTGCTTAGATTTTGATAGTATTACGACTGAAATGAAAGAACGCTGGAAGACACAATGAAATAAATGTATACCGAACAATGAAGTAAGGATGGTATACCGTAGGTCTAACTCAAATAATTTTAATAGAGTACTGATATTGAAACAGAGTAATAATTCATTCTGATCTAAATGTCATGAGACATGAAGTCTGGACTTATGAAAACATTTTAAGGGAATTTAAATAATTCTAGCACCAATACTTAAATAGTTATGATTATAGTTTCAGATATTTACATATTGTACAGGTTTACAACCAAAATTAAAAATTGTACAGTTCACTTTTAAGGTATTGGGAAAAAAAAAGACAGAGGGAGCCTTATCCCTTAAGTGAAAACAGAAATGTCCTTCAGTACAATTATACATAGTGTATACGAAAATAAATTGAACCTTTGGGCCAACCTGTATGCAAATAATTTCTGGGTTATTAAGTGAACCACAAAAATGGAAAGAGGGGCTACATATTAACTCCAAAAGCGGATATCGTATGGTATACCTGCAAAGAATGAACTCCAATCTGAGGTTCAATAATTTATAATCTGAACGAAAAATAATATTTATATCAAGGAACGAAATGTAAATACAAGTATGGAAAGCTTATTTACCTTGGTGAACTCGATCCTATACCATATCTGCATATAGAAAAGAAAAGAAAACAAATTTTAATTCCTATGATGGTTATATCATATAACAGAAATAAAGTAAATTATTAGTGTGGGATTGGTAGATCAGCATAAGGGTCATTTCTGTATAAAAAATAAATCTGTTTACCCTTCAACCGGAGAATGTAATAACGAATCCTATATAACTAAATTAAGAGTTGGAGCAACAAGTGAATGTATAATAGAAGAGAAATTCCCAATACTATGGATAAGATGATTCAAAACAAGCTCAACCAATACGAAAATAGAGAATAGGAATCTCATTTAGTATGGAAAGATCTAAACTAGGAATTAAAGCATTCCCCATTCAGGCATTCCCAATTCGTTGTAAGAAAGTTGCAATTAGGCAGAAACACTGCAGTTGGGAGGAAATTCGGGAACGTTGCGAGTAATAGATAGCATAATAAATCAAACAACACTGATTTTCTACACGAAAATAGAAACGAGATTGAACATAGGAGCCACCAAACGTTGTTCTTGGACAAGAAACCCTAATAAGGAAATTAGAAAACTGCAAATTGGAGAGCTCAATTATATGATAGGATTTCCTAAACTATGTGGAAACCCAGAACTAAGGTTTTAATGTAAAGCTAGAGCTTAATGAGAAAAAATAAAATTGAAGTACATGAACTTATCGGAGTTGAAGCAGCCGGTCTCTATGAACCTCGTGGATTTTTAAATCAACACCTGCATTCTACAAAACACGGTGAGACTTCTTGACTGTCATAATATCATATTTGACTATATTGAAATAGAAATCAAATGGAAACGATATTAAGTGTCCAAAACCGTATAAACTGGAACTGCGCTCAGAATAATTTCTATGGCTTTAGAGGGGAATCCCTTTATTTTGGTTAATGAAAAACCAAAATCCAAATAAACTTTAACAAAATCTCGGTGAACTATTGACGCATCTACAAAGATGAACAAACTAATAGTTATAGAGGGGTAGTAATGATGAATTCTAGCAAATGTCGGCCTTAGCTATGACAAAATGGAATACCCTTTTAATTTATTCCAAACAGAGAAATTCTAGAATGGGAATCACAAACAAACAAACAAAAAAATGAAAGATGGGTGGTGGATAATTCTTGCGAGAATAAAGCCCAAGGAAAAGCGAGTTGTTCCTTGTGTTGTGTAGGTAGAAACGAAAGGAAACGTTATAAATAAAGTAAGCAAAAATTCAACGACAGTTAAAAAAAAAATTGATATTGAGAAGTGAATATTAAAGGAAAGATGACATTACCTGAACTGAAATCGCAGGTAGTCTGACATGTGAACAGAGAGTCTTCTTAGAGACGATGGCAATATGTTTGGAAAAACCATACCAATGACAGCGAAAAGAAATTTTGGTAAACGAAGGAAAGCCTCGCTTAGGACTGCAGACGTCCCCAACCAAAATAACAACAGGAAAATAAATCGTAAATGAAAATCAAAAAGCTTTATCGAGTATCAAACCCTAAATTCAATTAAATCATGGGCATACACGTGTCATTGATCGGAATAGCTATGAGGTTATCCAATGACTCAATGGGTTTTATACAACGCCATGTGAAGTTGTACGTCAATAGTTAATATGCACATATTTCAAGCTGTTGCAGGTGAGCTGCTTCCACATTTAGATCGATATGCCAAGAACAAATAAATGTAACGAAGGGACGTAATATATATTTAATTTGAATCTTTCATAAATTACTGACATCACATAAATGTTCCGATCCGTTCGAGAAAGAACGATATCAGCATAATAACGCCTCTCAGCAAACGGTTGGATATATTATAACAGGAAAAAGACGTCGGTATCGTACAACGATTGCAATTGAAATTGGCACTAAGATCTATGCGTTTTGCAATAACATGTTGAAACTATTTATCAATTAGATGCAAGAAAAATAAATTAAAAAATTATTAAAACTTAATTAGAGTAAAATTATACAAAAATTCAAGACATATATCTAATAAAGACAATTAATGTTATTATCAAGCAAAACTTGATGCATAATACAGGGAGCAGGTATAATAACCTAAAAAATACCCTAAAAAATCATTTAATTTATAAATTAAACTATACCACAAAATTTACTATTGAATTAGTAGAAATAAATACGAGAAAATAATGTATTTAATTAATTGATTTTCAATGACCGTCAATATAAAAATAATTTTTAAAAAATTATTGAAAAATGTAAATATCACCCTGTCAACCCGCTCTTAAATGCTTCAATATCCATGTAATAAAATAAAAGAAAAATAAAATATATATTCTTGTTAATAGTTAGGTTGAAGATTACATGGCCATCCAGATTAAAATAATTTAAAAAAAAAATTGAAAATGTAAATGTCAGCGCTCTTGAATGGTGCAATGTCCATGCAATAAAATAAAAGATAAAAGAAAATATATGCTCTTGTTAATAGTTAGGTTGAAGATTACATTATTTAAAAATTAATGTTGGTGAATCTTAAAATATTTCAAATGTTATATTAAATTGTCAATTTTAATAATAAAATATATTATAAGAATTTATAAAGTGTTTAATTAATTGAGTTTTAATAATGATTTTTGAAATGAAATATTTTGAAGTTAAAATAATATTGAAAATGTAAATCTCACTACGCATGTTAGTGAATGTTGTCATGTTGATGTAATATAATGAATGTAAAAGAAAATATATGTTCTTGTTAATAGTTAGGTTTTTTAAATGAATTGATGCAAAATTTTCCAATAATTAAAATATTTTACAATCATTACATGGTTATTAACAAAACTAATTTGGGAGTGCACAAATTAGATATATGCATATAAGTATCATGAAAACTTTTTGGATCCAAAAAACTTCCTTAGCTAACCTATGCCACTGACCTATAACACATTTTCTCAGAGACTTGGAAAATGTCTTTCCAAAGACGAGAGCTTTTGAGTATAATAAACAAAATCATCGTTGAAAAAACAAAATGACATTAGGAATGCCATCCAAAGTACTGAAAGTCGGCCATGAATGTGTCGGGTTGAGGCTTTAGTATCCTCCAAAACACTTGTGCATAGTTGACAGTGAAAATAACTACCAAAAATGGAATGAGCTACGAGGATATACCTTCAGTCAGACATGACCACTGGGGAAAAGGTAGCTCCATTAGCTAGTGGAGAAATGTTAGGAGACGAACCAATGTTGACCAGTGGAACATCTATCACCACAGGAGTGTCAGAGATTTTGTGAGACTCATAATCAAAATCTGACACAATGTACTTCTCCACCCTTTGTAGACATATGAGAATATCATCTAAATAGCACCAAATTCTCCTTAGGAAGCGTTTTATGTCCTCCCGACCTGTGTATACTCTGTAATTGTCCACTTTTTTATCCCAGATCACCAAGAAGAATAAGGTGTCCAACTGTTAGAAACATAGAACATAATGTAAGAAATGCAACCTTCTTTTCCTAAATTTTCCTTGATCGAGAATCGATTTAAATCCCTAATTAACCACTTCACACTTTGATAAGTAGGATTTATCACCAAATTCATGAGATTCAAAGTGGTAAATTTCCTTGTTGAAGTTTGCAACAAGAAACAGTGAAATTAACATACGGAAACAACATCCATGATCTTAGTGAAAATTAAGCACCTACACTAGGGTGGGGCCCACACAAGATATTTGTTTGGTGAATGTCTACTTTTAGATGCATGTCTATTTTTATTATGCCTTAATATAGATGGACACTAAACTATAATCTATTCTCAATGTGGACTTGAAAATAGTTAAGTGGAAAATCAGTTAGCCAAGTGAATTTCGAGTTAAGTGGTTGGTTGGTGGGACATGAACGTTGAATTTAGTTGTAGTGATTATAGTTGGAACAGAGTTGGAAGTGTAGTGGTGCATGAGTTGTGCAATTTGTAAATTAGTTTAACTCAGTTAAAGTCAATTGTGCTAGTTGTAACTGCAGATACACTTGTGAGAGATCAAGTGAATTAAATATTAATTAATTCACATGTACCGATCTCACATGCAACTGATGTTTCTACTATTATTAATTGCATGCATGTCAGATCCAGTGGAGACCGAGTTGAGTTCTAGGTGAAAGGGAAGATAACTATCAGTTGTGACATTATCCGCTTGCACACATGCAAGCACACACACATTGAATGAGCCCATGATATTTACGCCGTCAAGGCAAGAAAGGTATCCATTATTCAGGGTTCTTTACCATCACATATTGTGCAGTGGAGGCATGTTATTTGGAGACAGTAAATTGACCAAGGGTTTTGCCAATTTTTGTATGACATTGTGAGACAATTAGCTGATGTACCGTTGTGTTGCACAAACAACCCACCCCATTTCAATTTTTTGTATTAATTTTTAAATAAGAAATGGGTCCCCTTTTCTTTGAATAGTTATAGGAATCAATAAAATGTTTTGAAAAAGGAAATTTTTATAAAAGGATATATAAAAATTTCCTTAGCATCATAGATCAAGAAATCCTTTTTACATTCATGAAAATGTTTTAAGGAAATCCGATCCATCATAAAATAAAATCGAACCCCAACAAAAAGGATTTATTAACAAAAAATGAAAAAAATAGAAGTCTTTATCGCATTTCGCATATTCAAAGTATAAAAGAAAAACTCAAATGTGTTATCATTTAATCCCGATGCGATAAAGCAATCGCAAAAGCGCATATCGCATGAGCAAGAGTCCAAAATCTTTCCATTTTGAAAACTCCAACGTGATAAACCTGATCACAATCGCAAATCGGTGAAGTCATACTACATCCTTATGCACTCTTTTAAAAGTTCCCCGATGCGATAAGTCAAATCGCGATCGCTCATCGCTAAAAACACATGAATCATATCCAAAGACACTCCTCTAAAAACTTGTGATGCGATATCATTATTACAAAAGCGCGCTTCCCGTAAATGAAAACATGAAGTATTAAATATACACACGTTTTATCAAATAGATCATTTATAAAAGAAATGCCAATGATTTGATATGATTTAAAAGCACCGCGCCCTCCATGCCAGCTCAGCAATAATCACATTCACAAATATGAATTGAAAATACTTAAGCCTAACCTTTGAGACTTTCGATCTCTGATATGTGATCATCGTTGATCGCAGATCTGAAAAAGTTATGGTATTAACTCTATAAATGGACCGTTATGAATGTGCGACGAGACATCCCGTAATGGCATTAAAATCTCACATTATACGAGGAAATCATTAAAAGATAATCATGGTTGAAATCCTTCGCGGATTTCATCTTCGATGAAATAATATTTCTTTAATCTATCATCTTTATTATGATTAAATGCCATTGCTCCTCTCCGCCTTGTATTCATTTTTAAAAGAATTTTTCCATCATTCTGCTCATTTGTCTCATTGTGCAGACCTGAGAAACAACTACCAGTGAGGAAAATGTCTAAGAAATCCAGGAAAGCGAAGGTCCTCATCGTTCCAAAAGAGAAACTGGCTAAATTGGTATTAGTAACCGATACTACTTTTCTGGGTCTCGGAAAAACTTCATGGGAAGGAGTTTACAATCTACTGGAGGCAGAAGATCCAACTATAATTCAAGAAGAAGAAGCGACAATAGATTTAGATAAAAAAACAGAAAGCACTCTAAAAGAATTGGCGAGCTCCTATCTTCACAAAATAGCAGCTCGCGCGGATGTGTTCCCATATAATGACTTGGTGAGATGGGTGATAGAAAGTATAAATATAACAGACAGGGCGTTCTTCACGTCAGATGGAAGGATGTTCGGGTCTTTTAAAGTAGAAGACATCAAGAAGATGTATCACCTACCAGACCCTCAAAAAATCTACAATAAAGCATTTTTGGAAGACTTCGCCAAAGAAAATGAACTGGAGTCAAATCTTATCAAAGAATGGAGGCATTTTCCAGAAAAACACAAGCACGAATCTTTGGGTATGTACTCCGTAGAATCCTTGGCATCTCCTTCTTGCTATGCTACAGTTACGATGTGTAGATTGTTTGGAACTGTCAACTCAGAAAAATTTTCTATTGAGATGGTACCTTTAATTGAAGCCGCTGTTAACTCCTACATCATGGATTGGCCGACCATTTTATCTGATAAAATGGCAAGAAAAATCCTCAATTATAGGAGAAATAGGTATACGACTACCCGGGTAATACCCCCATTTTACATGAGTTCTTATATTATTGACACCATATGCTTCAACTCTGAATTCCCTATCTTAGGCTGGAAGTGGACTCCTCAAAGTTCGACTCCTATCCACATTTATCACAAATATTTGTGGAAGGCCTATTAAAAATACCATATATACAGAATTTTTCATGGGTTTATCTTGCCAGTTCACCGAGCTATATTCAACAAACCCGCTCCAAGGTTATCCGACGAGGCCAACATTGACCTAACCTCAATCAGACGCTGGTTTGGAGAAGAAAAATTCACCGATATCCGGCTATTTGGAAGCATCACTGATCTCCATGTTCTACCCTTGTACATTCCCGATAAATTGTTAACCCAAGAAATAGCCTATCAAATAACAGAGAAAGGGATGTCTAGAAATCTGAAGAATTCAAAGAAATAGATGTGGCCTGCATTTCCCCTCTGATGTGGATCTTTTTCTCTACATGATTTTAAACATGCAGAGAAAGAAGCCAAAAAAATAAAAGAGATCATATTTAGCATCCATCCCCAAAAGACAATATGATCCAAAGAAATTTGCCTATAAATTTACATCTATGGTACAAGTCGCTAAATTTGAACATGAAGATGTTGATTTTGATGATCTATTTGCCTCAGCCGAGGTATTTTCACAAGTTAAACATCTGGCGAAATTAAAATTTGAAGCAAGTGACATGGAAAAGTTTCTGCAGTTTAGGACCAAGAGACTTCTAACAATACCTCTTGATCAGTTGAGAACTACTCCCCTACTGCAACAGGAAGAAAACAGTGAAGAAAAGAACACTGAAATAGAGCAAGAAAAGAAGAATACAGGAAATAAGGCTGATACTCAAACTGAACAGGAAAAGACAGGTAAAAAATATGGCGATTCCTTCGACATCGATATACACATTCATTCAAATCTATTGAAGGACTGGGAACAGTTTGATCGGAAAATCAAGGGCCAGAACGATTCCTAGAATGTGGCTACAACCACTAGTACAAAATGGCTAATTAGTTACTAAAAAAACGACTAAAATTTGCATATAAACGACTATTTTTCAGTCGGTGACCAATAGTAGCTAATTTACAGTATCTTATAACGCGACCAACTTTTGGTCGTTTTTAGCTTAGTCATTAATTGGTTATCTCAATTTTGTTATCTAGTTGTATATTTGGTCATTGATTTAGTCACTGATTTGGTCACTAATTTAGTCATTCATTTGGTCTTTCATTTGGTCATTCATTTGTCACTGATTTAGTCATTCATTTAGTCATTCATTTGGTCATTGATTTAGTAATTCATTTAATCATTGATTTGGTCTTTGACTTGGTCATTAAATGTCACAATTAATGACCAAATATACAACAAAATATATTACTATATGATCACCCAAGAAAACCAACTAATGACCAAAGAAATATGACCAACATGTTGGTTGTGTTATAAGATACTGTAAATTAGCTAGTAATAGTCATATATATGCAAATTTTAGTCATCATTTGAAACCAATTAATGACCGAAGAAATATGACTAAATTTTAGTCGTGTTATAAGATACTGTAAATTAGCTACTAATAGTCATTTATATGCAAAATTTAGTCATTATTTGCAGTCACAAATTTATCATTTCCAGTAGCCATTTATTCATTATATAAACGACTAATTTATTAGTTTATATTCATTTCATTTACTTTCATTAATAATCATTATAAATGACTAATTTAGTCTTATATTCATTTTTTTGTGTTCATTATTAATCAACATAAATTAATTTGTATGATTTAAAAAATGTCATACAATGTGCATATTCATCTAATATGAAAACACAAAGTCGCATATTTTAATTACAATACTAAACAACATCAAGTGCAACTATAAATAATTTCAATCACATAAATTTATATATTATATGAAATGTTAAAGTATTACAATATGAGTTTCCAACTTAATATTAGTTGGACTACAATTTACACATGAAATGATGTTTCATCACTTCAAAACATTATCGTTGTGTTGTCAAGGCATTACAGGTGAATTCACCAACTCTAAAGACTTGACCATCAGTCTTTATATGTGTGTCTTATGCGAGATATTGTCTCTAAGGGTATCACCAGACCAGTTCTCCTCTCTCTTTTTGCATTTGTCGCTCCAATGTTATTGCTCTCCTCTTTTTTCAATTCATGATTCTTACCATCAACACTGATTTCATTTTCTGAAAACAAAAGAAAATACAATGCAATGTAAGAAATGAAAGACAATTAACACTAGAATATAACATAAATTAGACTATAAATAGTTTATACAACATATACCTTAACATCAACAATGTCAAAGCAATTTTCCTTCAGCATCAATTTCTACAAAATAAATGTCACGTTATTCTTTCCCATTTCTCAACATGCTACATACGATAAATTGAAAATCACATAAAACCAAGAGAAAACCCTTTTCTAACCAAAATAAACAAACAAACAATGCCTCTAATAAAACTTCATTATAATATTAGCAAATGAAAAGAGAGCTAGTGGACCATTTGTGTTGTTTGACTTTGCCTATTTTTGTTATAAAGTGCTCGAGCTTCAAGAACCAACTAATGTGAGCACGAGCTAAAAATTAACCAACCATTCACTTGTCAACATGAGATATCACAAATAAACCACAAAATTGATCAGGCATTAAAATTGTGAGCAGACTACCTTGAAATTTTCTTCTTGAGAAATACCTCAAAATCCCCTCGTTTCTAATAAGCTTCATGGCTATGTACCTCCATCCTTGATTTACCTTGCTATATCTTGAATAAAGAATATCCCTTCAACAACCAGTTTTGTGAGAATCCTATCAAGTAACTCAAGAGCCTTGGGCGCATTAATAGTAGCATCCTCCAATGAGAATAGTACAGTCTCCAACCTAGAAACATCAAAATTATATATAGTTATAATTCATAATAGCACATGACCATACACTGTAGCAGTCTTGAAATAAACTCAAACTTGAATAAGAACAAACACAAAATTTCAATTTTGTGGTTTATATGATAGCCATTTGATAATAGCTCACTCAGCATCCATGTTTCAGGCAGTATTTGGTGTCTTTTTATGTGGAAAATTTTCCAATGGGGCTAGATGTTTTGACCTTTTCTGTTTGGATCTAAGCTTAATATGAATAAGTATTGGATTTTTGTTTTAAATGAAAACATAGGTTCTTATTTTTCCTTTTCTTTTTTTCTCCCTTTACATATATATGTTGTGAATTTGCATAATTTTAAACAAAATAAACAGTCATGTTAATATGTTTTAACATATTGCAATTTTAAAAATAAATATACAATTTAAACTTTATAGCTAGAGTTTTGGATTCAGTTCAATTTCAACCAAATAAGAGAGTGGCATTAGTCACAATTTTACTAATATACTAATATTGATAACCAAAAAAGTGTCTTTTTGAGTTGGCTATATCTAATGGCTGATAAAATAATCCTTTACACAGGTATCACATAGGAATGTTAACCAGAAATAATTTTGGTATAACATAGGAATGTTGACGACATTACAACATCTCTACCATGTTAATGATTGAATTATGTGAATGAGGATGGAAGGCGATCTGAGATTTTTTTCGCCAAGGGTTTCTAAATGGCTCGGCGATCGGGGATGATGCAATATGGAGGGGGCTCTGACGCACACTGTAGCATCACGATCCCGCAGACGATCGCATGTGTCATCCCTGGGGTGGGGTTTCTACTGAGACCGCCTACACCTCCTATCGTAGCCTCCCGATTTTCACCCATCCCTTATTGCCTTTCACTGTCGCACTTTCTACGGCCCACGCTCTTTTTGCAACCATCGATCGACCCACATCGGATGCCCTCAACTTTCTTCCTTTGTTGCCATCCAGTCCTCCTCGAATCAATCAGATCCTTCAACATGAACTACAGCCTAGAGGGAAGCCCTTGGTTATTGGACATTTTTATCATCCTATCGAAGTAAGCATCAATATGTTCCTTGGCCTTTGAATGGTCAATCATATGACCAATGGTGCTCATCATTTTGCACAAAGCTTCAACATTTTCCTCCTCTGGATGCTAAAATTCACCAATTAATTTCTTGATGCATGCATGCATAATTCTTTCGGTCAGTATACTTTCTTTATAAATCTCACCAATAAACCTTATATTTCCTAGCATTCATCATCGTGTTGCAGCCTTCTTCTCCTGTTTTTCTTTTGCTGAAAGCCTTTTTTCACCATGCTCTTCTGCTTTCTCAGCCTTTGCCTCTTCTCTTTCATCTTTTTCAAATTATTCTTGACATTTGTTCAAAAGAACTCGCTTGAAAACAACCTTCTCATTATGTTCATAAAATTCTAGTATTCCTACAGCAAGCTGAAAACTGAATTTTGCATACATTTCACAAAAAAACAACTCCATCAAGGCTTTGTCAAATATTTTAGATATTATACCATGAAGACATGATGCCAATTCAATGTCCACTTCTTTGACCTGTTCAAAAAGTTTCTCAAAGTTTTTGGGCGTTAATTTATTAAGGATGGATTTAATTTGTCTTTGTTTCAACTGATCCTCATCAGAAACCTTGCCCACTTCATATTGGTTCTCTGATATATGAATTGTGGGCAAAGAAGGTTGTGGAGGAGGAATCAAACCCTTCTGTGAACCAGACGCATGCTGCCACCTATTAGGATTAGAATTATTTCTCATTAGTCCAACTTGTGGAAGTGGTGCTTGCACATAAGGCCCTCCAGGAAGGATGACATTCATACTCATTTGTGTTGCACAGGTATTTCTTGAAAATCCAATATTATAACCTTGGCCAGGTTGAAACACAGCAGAGGAACCACTAAGATCTACATCCATCCGCATATCACAGCCATCAACAAAATCATCCACTGGCTTGGCCCATCTATCATCATCCAAACTGGACATATTTCTCCCATGACGTTCAAGTAGATAATTCCCACTGAGCTACCTGTCAAGTCTTCTTGCAGTGCTTTCTAATCCATCAGCTTCTCCTACATGAATCACAAGGGCTTGGGAGTTTCCAAGTAATTCAATAATGTCTGGAAAATTTTCAAAATGATTTGGTAGATCTTTGCAGTGATCCTTGATTGTCAACAAAAAATCTCTGGAGTATTTTCTGTCTCCTGAACATTCAGTAACTAAAATAGCTACTTGATTCATAGGAGTTGAAAGCTCGACTGCATCTTCCCAGTCATCCACTTCTTTTAGGACTTGCTTCTCAGGCTCTTTCAAGAAGTCTTACTCTTGACAACATCGATTATTATTTTAGATGGTTCTGGAAGTTTCACATCTTCCTCCTTCTCCTCTTGAACCTTATAAATATTATATAAATCCTAGTGAGAGCTGCAACATTTTCCTTACTGGAAAAATCCTTCTTTTTCTTCTTCTTGTTGACAACTACTACCTTGGCAACATCACCAATATTTGCAACACTATTCTTCACAAAAACATTGGAAGAACTTTTATTCTCCTTTTCTGTCAATATAGCTACTAAATCTCTCTTGCCTTCACTTCCAACAGGAAAATATGACACCTGAAGTTGAGGAGACATTTCACAAATATCACTATTAGTGGTAGATACTTGACCCTTATCTTAAGTGTCAATTGCCTTCACATTGGCAGTTGAACCTTCCCCAAGTACTTTGGGACTATCATGGTTAACCCTACCTTTGTTTCTATATACAGAAGATTGTTTGTAGTCAACAACTTTGTTACCAAACAAAAAACCTGGTTTTTCCTCCAGGATTGATGTAGCTTCTGATTGTAATTCCCATTCAGACACCTTGCTTGTATTTGTTGTTGACTGCTCATATACAACTAACACTTCACCCTTTTTTTCTTTGAGCAGATTTTGATCAAAAATCATTGTTCCATTGTCATGTGTAGCTAGTTGAGATGCCAATCTACTCTCATGCATTGATTTTTCTCTCCCCGACATGCAAACTAGCTTTTTATTTTCCAATGACAGAATTGGAAAAATAAGTCAACTCTTTTTTTATGTCAACATCAAGTGAACTTGACAACTGAGATGGGGAATCAAAAACTAAAACAGTCCCATGCTCAGGATGGAGAACATTTCCAAGATCTTGTTTCTCTCCAATTACAGAATTAACAAAATTATTGTTGCAACTTTGTCTAGCATTATCACTTGTTGATTCAAATTGTTTATTCTTCACATTTCTAAGTTTTGAATATGATTTAATGCCATCTTCACTGCATGTTTGGCTCTTCAATGTTCCTACAAGAACATTATTGTTATCAAACTTCATATCTTCTGCTACTTTCTTTACTACTCCAATATCCTTTGTAGAAAACTCTATAAATAGCCCATAAGTTTATGTTTTTCCTTCATATCCCTCACCATAGCTTCCCAAAGATGAGGACATATCTGCAATGATTAATTCACTCACAGATTCTGAATCTTGTAAAGGTTCCAAGGCTCCCCTGGAAATATCCCTTTCGGTGATCTCATCTATAGATGATGAAACTCCTTATATCCCTAACGAGGGAGTGTCCACAACATTAACCATGTTTCCTAATGAATTCTTTGGCAATAGTATCTTTTCACATTTTGTGGGATTGCTAAATGAACCACAAGGATGGGCTGCGAAATCAGGCTCTGGCAGTGAAGAATGTGGAACTATTTCTATAGCTAGGTCAGAATTAGCCCCTCCATCAACAACTTTAATTGTCTTTTGTAGGGTTGTCATTAAATGAGTTGTTGAGGTAGATGATGAAGTTTCACTCAAAAGTAACTCCTCCACCTGCTTGTGAGAACCACTAAGTTTAGACTCCTATTCAACCACCTCTCCTTTTGACTCCCTTTCCATAGTTGAAGAGCTTCCTACCAATGACACATGTTGCATCTGCTGCTTTTTAGGCTTGTGCTCAGATTTTTTCATCTTATTTGAACGTTCATTTGTTGAAATACCTGCTTGTTTTTTAGATATGTTTTTCTGCTTTTTACTAGTATGATGATCTACTCCAGACTCAAGTGCAGAAACTACAGAACAATTTGAAACCATACCATCAGAGAGATCACATGTTTTCACAGTAGGCATGTTCACTGGTGACAATTTAACTCCATATTCTTTATTTATAGTCAATACTTCAGATGGGGGACTGATGGAAAACTGTAAACTACAATTATCTTCGTTGTTGAAAAATGCAACTACAATAGAACTTGATTGATTGCCAAGAGATTCTAGCAAGGAGTTTGTCTTTCCATCCATAACTTTAATTGGAGCCAAAGTGGTTTCTGAAGCCTATGGGAATGGTTTCAATATATCCAACATCTCACTAGAATGGATTGTAGCCATTTTATTTTGTCTTGTTAATGGGCGTGAATCATTTGATATGTTGGTTTTTTTCTTTAAAGGATGATGAAAAGTAGATGAAATGTTACCATATGACCCAACTAGCATCGATGAGTAGAAATTCATTGGGTGTGAACCACTTAAAGAAACAGAACCTGAAAGTGGAGGTCTGTATGTAGGCAGTCCTGCTAATGGAGGAATGGAATCTTTAATTGATGACACAACATCAAAGATCAAAGCAATGAAATAAAATCATTGTGGAAATAAATATGAAAACCTTGCTCATTTTTTGCATATCAAATATGCTCCAAGTATGGGCACAAACATGAGAGTTGAATTTTCAACTCTCTAGGCTCTTGTTAATGTGGTCAACCAAAAATATGTCAAAAAATTAAATCTTTTGGGGGATTCAAAACTTGTTGTGGATTGAGTCTGCGATAAAGTCAGCATAGTGGCCCCTCATTTGGCTCACATTTTGCAAGGTATCAAACAAGTCTACAACAAGTTGGATTGGTTCTCTTGTGGCCATATATACCATGAACTCAATACCTTAGCAGACAATCTCTCCAAGGAGGCTCTCCAACTTATTCCACAAGTGATAGAAAACCAAGAGTATACGAATAATAACTTTGTGGGGGTTGTTGCCTTCCATATCTAGTTTTTTGTCTCACTTATTGCTATATTTTGTGATTCTATATGTAAACAATCCAATGATATTATCCGAAAAGTGATAGAGATTTTTTTTGGCTTTTAAAAGCTCGCACAATATATAATTTGAACAAACTTTTATTACTAGAAATCAATCAATTACTTCTACATACCACTAAAAGTGGAAAAAACTCTATAACCTTTGATCACCTTGAAAATCAAGCACACTAAGAACCTCGACAATGGGATTCTAATAACATCGGCAAAGATCAAAAATTGACAAAGCACAATTTAATGAGTATTGATTAGTCAAAATTACCATGTGGATCAACTACGCATGTCGAAATGATGGTATATTGGATTAGGTATGGGTTGCACTTGCATTTGAAAGAGTGAACACAACGTGGATAAAGAACATTGACTACATTAAAAACCTCGAAAATGGGGTTCTAATAACATGGCCAAAAATCCAAAATTGACAAAGTACAATTTAATTAGCATTGATTAGTCAAAAGTACAATGTGGATCAACGACTCGTGTCGAAATGATGGTATATTGGACTAGGCAAGGGTTGCAATGGCATTGGAAAGAGTGAACACAACATGAATAAAGAGACACTTGGAGAAGGAATACACGGAATCGAAGTCTTGGTTGCATGTATAGGGATGGTCAAACAAGCAAGTAGAAGCATTTGGGACACCATAAAAATTGGCAACTCATTTTTTCTAAGAGACATCCAAAAGTGCATTTTTTTACAGGGAAAAGCTTAAAATCCTCCTTTTGGAAAATGCATCCTTCACATTTGGGAAAATTTTCCATCTACATTTCCCATAGAGATATGTAAAGAAATGTTGCTTCAATCATCCCAAAAAAGGGAAACATAAAAACCCTTTTGGGGAAATGCATTTCCCTCTATGTTTCACCGCATTTCCCAAAAGAGATGTGTGGAAAAATGTTTCTTGGAGCATCCTACAAGAAAAATACACCTTGGGAACATGGAAAACATGGAGGGGCCCCCTCCCACCCTAAGGGACACATCCCCATAGAACAGTGGTTTTTTAATTCATTTAGTGGCATTTTTTAGTCATCATTGCTCATTTGTTTATGAATACAAAGTTTATCATATACTGCTATGTTGAATGGTAAGCACATGTTAAAGCCCTATAACAAGAGGAGCTGTTTAGGATAGAATCAAGGCCAAGGCCTAACAATTGGGACTAAACTTTCATAGTTTCAATATAAGCATGTGGACAGCAGCACAATGGAAATTCATTATAATAAAAAGACCTTACAAAACCATATTTTCTTGATGATCATAGAGGCTATGGTATTTCACTTGCACTAAGCATGGCATATATTGTCATCTATCGGTAAGGTACATCTATAAGACCTCATTTACAGATACTTCCAAAAGTTTTCCTTGGAAATATTACTTTTATATTAACAATCAAAGAACTTCTATAACAATTATTGTTGACTAGTGCAAAATCATAGCTCTGAAAGAATGGAAAGGTGCTATGGGCTATATCTAAGTTGAAGAAATCAAGAACTGAATAAGTAGGAAGTTATGTTAGCCCAAATCATGGTGTAAACTGACCAGTATTAAACTTTTTCCACTTCATACCGTCACACTAGTGTGTTTGTAGGAAAAAATTAGTACTGCAGAAGGTATAACTACGGCAATATAAAAGAAAATATCCACGATGCAAAATTTTCAGTTTGAACCATAGATATAAACTTAAAACACATTTTGGATAAGAGGTACATACTTTTTCATATGCTGAGCAAAATTCCAGAAACTGCAATGCTGATCCAATATCATTTGATGAAAATTCTATGCGTGCAATCAACTGCATTGGCAGCCCTTGAGGCAAAATTATTTCATCCATCTCTTTCTTGTCTTTGCATTTCTTCTTCTTCAAATTTAATTTTGCTTCAGCAACCTCTAACTGAAAATCAAATACATAAATAGACTCATCATTGATCCCCTTGATAACATCTTTCTTTCTAGATCTGTCTATATTGTATGATTTTCTTTTCTTTGTTTGCTTCAGATCGACCTTTAAAACATGTTCGCTTGTTGTTGGCATCAAATTTCCAGCTTTACAATTAATTTCAGAGGAATGAATTTTGTTTGATTTTGGATTTATTTTAGCCCCTTTTTCCCCTCTAGAGGCCCTGTGATTTCATGAATAACCAGAAAAATTTGTGCGTCAAATCCAAGAACTGGATTGAAGGCCAGAATGGGCTAGCCACTGTAAATTAGGACAAGCGGGCCTTTGAACCATGTGTAAATATATACTTTTCAGTAATTGAATTCATTTCAATTTTGTGTGGACATTGATTGAACTTGCGTAAGCAAAAGAATCTGCTTTGTGTGGACTTGTGCAGGATCATAAACCTATTATTGTAGTTTTATGTGGTAGGACTTGTAAATGGAAGATATCACTGCTGTGTTGAGTAAGAAAAGTTGCTTGTGGAAGGATGAGCGCAAGAAAAAATGATTTAATTTTAATACATTGAATCTTAAGATAAAATCAATCCTATTCACTGACCTACGTGTGGACTGATTTCTAGATGTATTTGTTTATGCCTAGTTTATGGTCAGATAATTGTTGAAATGTTCTCAGCCTGGGGTGTGGAAAATCTCTTGAGGCTGTGAGTGTAAAAATATTATTCATGGAGTGATCCTGATCCTGGAAAACATTGGAGTGATGCTCAAGAATGTTGCTAAGCGTTTGCTGTGTGCATTGTGAAATATTATCAGTTATTTCCTGCATTTATAACACCCAATGAGGAGCATATACCTCCCTATATGTGAAGATAACGCATAGCATTGCTATACTAGCAATGTGACATGTCACAGCGGTACCTCCAAAATACAGATGACCATATAGCAAATATTTGTGGTTACAAAAGATTCATAAATTGATATCTCCCGAAAGAAAAGCAAATATTCCTAAATTTTTCCAGGTAGACTTTGCTTAGTAATACCACAATTGATTATATTTGACCTAGAAACAATGGAACTAGCGGAAGCATATGGATATCAAAGGTACATCCACATCATTCCATCATCATCTTCACGAGCAACAACAATGTCAAAATGGCGACGATCATGAGGAATCTCTAGCTTTGCTATGTCTCTTGCGAGGTCAAGAACTTTTCTATTCAATCGTTCTTTATGCTTAGGAAATATACTATTATAAATCAAGCTTTGCCCACACGATATACTGTAGGCACTTAGGCTTTTATCTTGGAATCAGTCTAACAATTCTCGCAAAGTCAGATTCCCAACAATGACCCATCGATCCTAGACAGACAAGCTCAGATTTCCATCTTTGGAGGGACAGGTTCTGCCATAGAGAAAAGAGGGAGGGATAGGTTTGCAAAAGTGTTGTGATACTTCTCAACTTTGTGGTTTAATGTAACCTTATAAAGTCCCAAACACACTAGACCAGTGGCCAGTGCAATTGTAGTGGCAATTGCGGGAATTATTCTCCCAGCTATGAATTTAGCTTTCAACTTGTCCACTTCAGGGATATTATAGTTCCTCGCACGCATATTTGCAAAACCAGCTATAAGATCCATGTAAAAATTTGTATCATCATCCTTTACAAACTGAATAGGACTCATATGAAAGCCTGACAACAGATTTCTAACCCCACTTTCTAGTGTTCTAATTAGATTATCAATCACTGCACTATCATCAATTATCGATGGATGCATGTTTAGCCTTCTCATCTGTCACAATCTTCACACCCTGCTTTGGCTTAAAATCTGAAATCTGCACTTTATCAACTGCCTCTGCGAACTTCTTTGAATTGGAGGCCCATTCAGGAATGGGAATTCCATATGTATTACCTCGTAAAATTGATGCTGCAGCAATTAAGGACATGTGACTAGGATCATTGGAATTAAATTCTAGGGGCTTTGGAAAACGCTTTGGAGCAAACCAGAATGGTGCACCTCCACTTGTTGCATTCTCAGGGAATGTGTAGGTAAGTTTCTTCACCCGATTCGAAAAATAGTCCTCAAAATTTCTTCTTGCCCAAGATACAAAATCTTCAAATGTTTTACATCTCTCTGAAACCAAACACTCAACAACACGGTCCAGAAGTTCTCGAGATTGAGCATCTCCTGCTGACTTCATTGTTGCTTTATATTGCAAAACCAGCTATAAGATCCATGTGAAAATTTGTATCATCATCCTTTACAAACTGAATAGGACTCATACGAAAGCCTGAAGACAGATTTCTAACCCCATTTTCTAGTGTTCTAATTAGATTATCAATCACTGCACTATCATCAATTGTCGATGGATGCATGTTTAGCCTTCTCATCTGTCACAATCTTCACACCCTGCTTTGGCTTAAAATCTGAAATCTGCACTTTATCAACTGCCTCTGCGAACTTCTTTGAATTGGAGGCCCATTCAGGAATGGGAATTCCATATGTATTACCTCGTAAAATTGATGCTGCAGCAATTAAGGACATGTGACTAGGATCATTGGAATTAAATTCTAGGGGCTTTGGAAAACGCTTTGGAGCATTCCAGAATGGTGCACCTCCACTTGTTGTTGCATTCTCAGGGAATGTGTAGGTAAGTTTCTTCACCCGATTCGAAAAATAGTCCTCAAACTTTCTTCTTGCCCAAGATACAAAATCTTCAAATGTTTCACATCTCTCTGAAACCAAACACTCAACAACACGCTCCAGAAGTTCTTGAGATTGAGCATCTCCTACTGACTTCATTGTTGCTTTATATTCTTCTGGTTTCATGAGAAAGGCATTTGCTTCAGCTGGAGTTTTCTCTAATAAACCCTCAAATTCTGACCTTGGCCATGTTAGATAATGGTCAATATTATGTGGAAATGAGTGAACTGTGCACATGGGTGCCTGCTTTTCTGGGGGATCTCGTGATCCTCCATAGTTCTCCGTTAAGTGAGGAATAACCATTTGAGTATTGCTCTTTCTTCCCATAGTTCCAAACTCTAGGAAAGGCTTCTGGAAATAGACACACCTAGAATCTACATAAAGCCTGGCATTGACGTTGTCCAAAACATTTAAGACAACATCAAGGTTGTCCCAGAAAGAATCATCAAAAACATTTTCTGTATCTGGACTCACACGATTTGGCAATGCTTCAAACTTAAGATATGGATTGATTGCAGTTGCTGCTGATGCAGCCACTGTTGACTTTGCCTGCCCAATATTCCAATCTCGGAAGAGGAACTGTCTACTCATATTACTCTTCTCAATGACATCGTCATCTGTTATAGTTAGTTTTCCATGGCTTCCAGAAGAGGCTCCCATGAGAGCTAAATTTTTTTGAAGCTCTCATCCCAGAGCACCAGCGCTAACAACGAACAACTTTGCATCCTCCAACATTTTCTGCATTTATTTTTCCAAATACAGATATTTGGTATCATACCGACAGTTCAAGGGTGCAACATCCTCCGGCTGAAGGGGTTCTAGAGGAAGGGATTCCAATGAATGAAAATAAAAGAACTGGAAAAGCGGATGAAACTTCCCAGAAGATGCCTTCAAAACCTCCTACCCAACAAGCCCACCAAACATAGCTGCCATTGGATTTAACACTGCACGGGAACCACTTGCAAAATGCTTCAATACATTTTCATCAATGGCATCCAACTTCTGATCACCTGAGAGGCTATCATTTAAAGCCTTTGTGAAGTCAATCAATCTACTGTCATCCTCCTCAGAAGCAGCTAGAGGGAAACGCCCAAACTCATGAACAAATTTATCAAGAGCTTGAAAAGCCAAGTGCAGAAGTGGAGGGCAGTCAAATTTAGAAAAATCACTAAAAGGAATTCACCAGGATTTTGCAGTGCTTCACTCAGCGACTTAAAGTTTAATACCTTTGCTTGCTTTACCTAGGTGACAATACCACCTTTCTCATAGGCTCCAAAGTTAGTCGTGTCCTCCTCTAAAAGGAAAGAATCTGGTCTTGCATTCTTTACCTTTCTTGTATGGGAGGCAGCGAACCTTCAATGGAGATGCCTCTGTGGTTTAGACAGTTGGATAAACTTGCAGTAAACTGACATCCATTTCTATTAAGGATGAGTAAATTACGCATCTGGTGATCTGATCGATAGAACTAGATTTGAAAGCCATGGATTAGTAGTTTACCTACGACATTTCTTTGTCTCAGATAGTTTTTATCTTCGTCAGATCCTTTATCGCATTTACGATTGTAAAAGAAGAAGCAAGCTATGAAATTGGAAATAGAGGGACTTAATGAAATTCCCCCTTTCTGGTGAATTTCCGGCTTCGTACAGGACCTGGGAAATACAATTAGCAAAACTCGTTTGAAAAAAGATTGTAACCGATTTGGCTGAAAAGGCACGGCTCCGGTGGTTTTTAATTTTAGTTTTATATTACAAGAAAGGGATTTGGTGGATCATCAGTTGGAAATAAGGGAGGGATTTGGTAATAACCAAGGTAACAATAACCAGCAAAACAATGAATCACAACACAAACATAAAAGGAAAACGGGACAATATTACAGAAGAGGGATACATAAACTTACATTTGGGAAAACCAGCTTCGTGCAACAGAAAAACCATAGTTTGTTGCTCAGAACTGCAACTTCTTCCCTTTCGGTCTTCGGATCTACATCAACTTTTATAACAGACACCTAATTCGAATTCCAACACCTGATTCATAAATTATGATATATGAGAACAAACCTCAACATCCAGAGTCGGGCGACCATGCGAATCCTTGCCATTAACTGCAAGATCTTTACCCTCATCACTCGATTTGTTTAGATTTATCAAATGAGAGTAACCAAATTGTGTCAAGAATTGCAGTAAGCAAGAACAATACCCACAGCAAAAGCTCTAATCACTAAGCCAGCCGGAGGACCAAAACAAAGTGATGTGTTTTGGGCGGGCGAAAAATGTTATGAGGTTTAAAATTTAAACGAAAAATGAATACCATATCCCTCCATTTTTTCAAACATTATTTTTAATATTATGCCTTCTAAATATCATTTTTAATATAATTGAGGTTTAAAATTTAAACGAAAAATGAATACCATCTCCCTCCATTTTTTCAAACATTATTTTTAATATTATGCCCTCTAAATATCATTTTTAATATAATATCCATTGTTGTTTTGATGGATGTTGAGCGAGATTTCCTGTATTGATTTATTTTAAAAACATTTATGATGAACCACACAATGAGTGGTTCGAAAGGGGTTTAATTATAAAAAATTTATGTGATTTATCCATAGGAGTTTTTAAAGTAATTAATTAATTAATTATTAAAATAAAATTGAGATAAATATTAAATTTAAGAGAGTTTTTTGCAACTCATGGTTTTGATCATGGTATTCCACTTTGCCAACAAGGGGGAATTAACTCGATGGTAGGTCCCAACTAGACTTTCTCTTGTTTGGAATGGCTAATGCCAACGGGTTTTAAGGATTGTTATAAGGGTTAGGGGAATAATGAGTTAGTGGTTAAGGTATTAAGTATTAGGGGCTTAGGGGTTAGAGATTTAAGGTTTATGGGTTAGGGGAATAATGAGTTAGTGGTTAAGGGGTTAGGGATTGGGGGCTTAGGGGTTAGGGGAATAATGTGTTAGTGGTTAAGGGGTTAGGGATTGGGGGGTTATGGGTTTAGGGATTTAGGCACATTTATGGGTTAGGGGAATAATGAGTTAGTGATTAAGGGATTAGGGATTAGGGGGTTAGGGGTTAGGGGATTTAGGTGTAGTTAGGGGTTAGGTGAATAATGAGTTAGTGGTTAAGGGATTAGGGATTAGGGAGTTAGGGGTTAGGGGATTTAGCAGTTAAGGATTTTAGGGGTTAGGGGTGAGGGGTTAATGGGTTATGGGTTAAGCATTAACGGTTTAGGGGTTTAGGGGTTAAGGGGTTAGGGGTTTAGGTGTTAGTGGTTTAGGATTTTAAGGGTTTAGAGGTTTATGGTTTAGGGGGTTAAATGGGTTAGGGTTTTAGGGGTTTAGGGGGTTAAATGGGTTAAGGGTTGGGAATTAGGGGTTAAGGGTTAAGGGTTTAGAGGTTTAAATTTTTGGAGGTTAAATGGGTTAGGGGTTTAGGGGTATATGGGGTTAAATGGGTTAGGGGTTGGTAATTAGGGGTTAAGGGGTTAGACGTTTAGGGTTTAGGGGGTTAAATGGGTTAGGGATTTAGAGGTTTAGGGGGTTAGGGGATTTAGCAGTTAAGGATTTTAGGGGTTAGGCGTCGTTAGGGGTTAATGGGGTTAGGGTTTAGGGGGTTAAATGGGTTAGGGGTTGGGAATTTGGGTTTAAGGGGTTAGGGGATTTAGGAGTTAAGGATTTTAGGGGTTAAGGGGTTACAGTTTAAGGGGTTAGAGGTTTAGGGTTTAGTGGGTTAAAGGGATTAGGGGTTTAGACGTTTATGCGGTTAGGGGATTTAGCAGTTAAGGATTTTAGGGGTTAGGGGTTAGGGGTTAATGGGTTTAGGGTAGGGGGTTAAATGGGTTAGGGTTTTAGGGGGTTAAATGGGTTAGGGGTCGAGAATCAGGGTTTAAGGGATTAGGGTTAAGGGTTTAGATGTTTAGGGTTTAGGGGGTTAAATGGGTTAGGGGTTTAGGGGTTTAGGGGATTAAATGGGTTAAGGGTTTAGGAGTTAGGGGTTTAGAGGTTTACGGTTTAGGGGGTTAGATGGGTTAGGGGTTTAGGGGCATATGGGGTTAAATGGGTTAGGGGTTAAGGGGTTAGAGGTTTAGGGTTTAGGGGGTTAAATGGGTTAGGGGTTTAGAGGTTTAAGGGGTTAGAGGATTTAGAAATTAAGGATTTTAGGGGTTAGGGGTTAGGGATTAATGGGGTTAGGGTTTAGGGGGATAAATAGGTTGAGGTTTTAAGGGTTTATGGGGTTAAATGTGTTAGGGGTCGGGAATTACGGTTTAAGGGGTTAGGCGTTAAGGGTTTAGGGGGTTAAATGGAATTGGGGTTTAGGGGTTTAAGGGGTTAAATGGGTTAGGGGTTAAGGGTTTAGGGTTTATGGGTTAAGGGTTTAGAGGTTTAGGTTTTAGGGGTTAAATGGGTTAGGGGTTTAGAGGTTTAGTGGGTTAAATGGGTTAGGGGTTAAGATGATAGTTTCGATGGTCTCTGTTTGTGCAACTACGTGCACAATAGTTGCTTATTCTTTATGTCTCAGTGTAACAATTTTGTAGGTATTGTTGCTTGTTGCCATGTCTTCTCTATTTATTAATTTGTAGTATTTGTTAGCCATTGCTTTACATTTATTGTTGAAAATGTCTATTTAAATTAAACCAAATGTATCTTCAATCTCCAGCTTCAAACTCAGCCACAATGTTGTCACACATTAATTTAAGTCAGGAGAATGGCCATATGATGAAGTCTCAATAACCACACTGCACCTCATGACTGCTACAGAAAATCTTAAGTTCGAGTGTCCCACATTCATGAGAAAGTTGGTTCTTATACTCTTGCTCCACCTGACATTGGGGAAGAGAGAGGGAGGTAGGAGAGAAAGGGAGAGAAGAAGGACGAGAGATAGGACTTAAGAGAGAGGAACCAGTATCATAGAAGAAAGAATATGTGAACAAATTACTCTATAGGGAGATGGGAGATAGGGGCACCCTACCTACCTAACTAAATGTCTAAACCAAATGTTGTGTAATCGTTTGTAATGGTGGTCGATTATACGAGGAGAGGATTTTATGAGGAGACACTGGATTTTTAATGTGATATGCAAAAAACAAGTACTGAACCTAACCATTTCACATTCACTAATGTTCTGTCTGCATGTGCTAATTTGGTAAATTTGGAACATGGCAAAGGAGTATTGTTTTGTGATCACCTCCCACGAGGATTCACCAATTGTGAGAACACAACACTTGTAGTTGCATCTTCTAAATCATCATCACTTCCACCAACACCTCATCCAATAACGCTAATATAAAAAGTCTCAGCCTCTCGACAGCAAAAAGGAACATAATTCATGCGCCCTCGATCTCTTCTACATACTTGTAGTTCTCCTCCCAAACCAAAGCCACTAGTGTTGTGTGTTCACTTTTCCCTGAATCTTTTGCAAACATCCCGAGGTAAGGAATTGTTGCACCAAGGTATGGATCCACTATGTGTCATATCCACTGAAGGAGAACATGTTCCAAACAATAGGTAAATTCTCACAACTAACCCTCTGTGGGATGTTGAGAACTCCAAAATGCCACATTCTCATTAATGAAATCTATAAATTGAGAAATTTCGTATAAGACTTGAAGTCATACTCAACTTGGACCAAAAGGCTCAATATCTGGGTAGCGCAAAGGAACATCTGCAATATGATTTGTACTATTCTCATCTAAATCATTTTGCATGGATATATCTCCTAGAGTTGAAATGCATATTCCAGGTTCCATACAACATCTCCCATGGAAGTCCTGTCGAAGCCCATCTCTTCCAATAAATTTTTGGTTGTCTCCATAAAAATTTTCAGAGAACCAAAGTTGATGGTCCCAATAAGGTGAGGGTCAATGATTTTTTCAAGCTTGTTGTTTTTCTCCTAGTGCATTTCCCACTCTTCTATATTGAATTTTTCTTTGGGAATAACAAGATTAAGAGTTTCCCTTGCACACAAGAACTCCAGTAACACTACTCCAAAAGAATACACATTAGATTTCTCTGTCAGTTGTTGCCTTCTGAAGTATTTGTGATCAAGGTACCCAAGGGCCAAAAATACCTTTGGATCCAATCTTTGAATGTCAAAAGTCCACCACCTTTTCTCATGATCCTGTTATCATGGAGATATTTGACATTTAGATAAGGGCATAGGATTCACGACAAGGTATTTAGATTTCATTGACCATATATTGGAGCTTCATTGGTATCTCACCAGAGAAACAGTTTTCCAACAAGTCGAGGGAGTCTAAATTGGTGCAGTTGAAAATGAAAGGCAATATTGTTCTGTTGAGGCCAAATCCCATGATGATAAGCTTGAAAAGCCTCTCATTATTTCAAGACACGCCTTCGAGCTCCAAGATGGTGATGTTGTAGGGGTTTTGATCTTGTCTCCAATCCACAGTCACACCTTCGAGCTCTAAGATGGTGACATTGTAGGGGTTTTTATCTTATCTCTGGTCCACTACATGAGCTTGGGTACATAAACCTGGCACCATGTCGGGTTAAGGGACATTATGAGTATTCGACGAATAAATCTTGATAGAGAAATGGAATTATGGAGACATTGTTTATCATACATATTTGGTTTCCTTGTCAATGTACCAAAGTCGTCAGTCCACCAAAAGGAGCCTTCTTCCCATTCTTTTCTCCAAAATCCAGGTTCATTAGTGCTGCCATATATGCTAATAAACCCCCTTCACCATCTCCCCCATCAGGAAATCTGAGCTTTCAAACAAAAATGTGAAGGTCAAGCTCTCCATCATCGAGGGTTATATGGCATGTCTTGTAACTGTGCAAAGAATCTTCTTTTCAATACATTGCTAGATGGTGGTATGATGCAGATATCCCATTTAATGTTGATCGCTCACCTTATTACAAAGCTATGTGAGACTCTATTATAGCTACACGAAAGGGCTTCAAAGTCCCTACTATGCATGACTTGAGGGGAGCTCTTTTGCAAAAAGAGATTTTACTTCAATTATTAATCAAATATAAAACCAATAATATTGTTTTATTTAAAGCTTAATTTGATATAATCATGTAAATTATGTTTTAAATGAAATAAATATGTTCATTGGTACAATTCTCATAGAAATTGATAAAACTAAATACATTTATCCATTATTACACAATAAACCATACTTAAATATTTTGAATTACATATTTATAACCATTAATAAAGGTTTATATATTATTAAATAATTAAATAAAGCTCATACCTTAACAATTAAAAAAAGTTCATAATACCATTGAAAATTAACCAAGGTTCATATCAAACAATTAATAAAAGTTCATACACCATTAAAAATTAATTAAGGTTCATAACTAAATTAACAAAGGTTCGTACAATACTCCCCAATGGGGGTGAGATCTAAGCGACACATGGAAGGCGTCTTGCATGAGTAAATATAAGTGGAGCGAGGGTGAGGGAAGGTACTCCTTGTCCCTTCACCATAACAGATGCAGTGGGAGAGTTACTGGCTTCACGTTGGCAATTCGTGTGAAAAAAAACTGTGCATTGGAGTTCGGAGGTGGTGAAAGGATAAGGCGAGGGAAGATGAGGGAACCCAACATTAGACTCCTAAATATGGTTTGGTGATGGTCATGATGGTGACCTCTGAAGAGGAAGTGTAAATGTCGCAGGAAGGTTTACAGAGGGAGCTGTGGCTTGTGTGTGCTTGTCGTGGGCATTTGCTGGTGCGGTGTGTTCAACTGGTCCCTGCTGCTCAGTTTCTTAGCCATTAACTGTGCATGGGTTAAGGATAGGAAGTTGAAGGGAAGTGAGTTAACTGGTTTCCATTTTTCTTGGCTTTCAGTGAGCCTGTTTTTTCGTGATAAGAGAGGAAGCTAGAATTTGCAGTCCAGGAAACCTCGAGTGTGGTGATGGAAAACTAGTTTCTTTTCCAAATGTCATGCCTTCCAACGTGGGTGTGGCGGCATGTGGTGGATTGGTGTGTGGTTTCTATGTGGAGAATTTGGATGCTGGTCACTGCCCTGGGGGAAGTTACGCTTAGGTGTCGACTACTTTGTCATCGTTTTTTGTTCAATTTTCTGTGTTGGTTTGGTGGGTGATGGTATTTGGTTTTGTTGGTGGTGGAAGTCTTTATCTGGAAGTGGGAGGTGTCTTTGTGCTTCCCTGTGGAGGTGGGAGACGACATTTGGCTCCTTCACTGGTGGTGTTTGTTTTCTATAGTGGGGGGTTTGGTCTCTGGACTTTGCACACGATAGGGCTCCTTGACCTTGGCAAATTATGAAGCCCCCGGTGTGGTGTGGGTGTTCTCCATCCCTTGTCTTTCATGGCCCTGTGGGTGTGGCAGACTCAAAAATAATCATGGCGGCTCCACGATAGGGTGGAAAAACTGCGGGGCATGCACGACTCACTAGTGTGGGTGCGCATGGGGGTTGTGGAGGAGGTAAGTGAGGGGATAACAGAGGTGGGGGTTTGAGGGTTCAAAATCAGAGTCGTCAGGGCAGAGGAGGTCGTGGTGGAAAGGGGAATAGTGGGTTTGATTTATTTGAGGTAAATGAGGGGCATGTTATCCAACATTGCTACCTAGAGAACTGTCGTGCACTTATCAACAAACTGATGGAAAGAGTGGACACAACTGAGAGATTATGTCATGAGGAGCATGCAGAGCAGATGACAACATTAATGGACCGAATGCACTATTTACAATGCCAAGTTTGGGAGAGACTAATAGTGGTTTGGTGAGGCCAAAATCAACTCACTAAGAAAGTATAAAAGTTGGAGACTTGGTTGGCACACTTTGAAGGGCACAGTTAGTGTGACTTCTGTCCTCCACCACATCTAAAAAAAACCCTAGACAACCCTGCATCCATCACGTTTGATGACTAGTATGCTATTTGGTGTTCTTTAATTATGTTTTATATGTGTTTTGGTGCCTCTGGCTGAACCTTTTATCGACAATGTCCCTAGTCCCTCTTTTGTATTTTTTTTTCATCTGGTGCAATTTTTGTCAACAAATCAAGTCGAGGTGAGACCACCTGTTTTGTAACTGGCTATATGTACTCCTTTTTTCCTACATGAATATAACATTGAATTACAAAAAAACAAAGGTTCATACATCATTAAAAATTAATTAAGTTTCATATTTAAATTAATAAATTTCCATACCTATTTTTTTTTCCTTCTAAATTAGGCTACTTCTATTATATCATACAGTCCAAAAGATTACATTTCTCGTCCTCTGGAGTTGGCAAGCCAATTTCGGAAGGAAGTTTCAATTTCAAAATCACAAAAAAAGTGCTGCCCGAGACGGGGAAATCAACCCAAGAGTGGAGCATAGAGAGTTGATAATACATTTCCCATAGCGGGAAACCAGCCTTACTAGTGACATGTTTAAGATAGAACCGGAACACTAGAAACCTTGAAATAACAAAAAATTGATTGGAATGAGAGATAAGCACCCAACAGTTAAGCAGATGGAGAGCTGTCATCCTTTTCTGGAGGTTGGAACGACTCTTCCATGATTCTTCATGCATAATCTAACTTATCCTCCTCTTGCTTGGACGCGTGGGCTATCGATGGAGGAAGAAGAATCGCATGGGCATTAAGCGAAATGGAGGAATCTGCATGAGTCTCAGCACCCGCACTGGTTCCTCCCTCGAGATTTCATGGTCGTTGTTCAAAGCACTCTGCACTGGTAAGGCTACCATCTTGTGGGGGGAGAAGGCGGGATCGGGAGAGATGGTGGACTTGTGGGATCTTTTTCTGGGGCGGAGGCCAGAGCCAGAGGGTTCAGAAGGAGAATCCAGAAGGTGGAGAGACATGCAAGAAGAGAGATTGATGGGGTTGAGGATTTCCAGCTCTGCCCAGTCAACTGAGAGATTCACCATCCTGCCCACAGAGGCAAATATGGGAGGTCATGAGGGAAGCCCACAACCCCCTGCTCTGTAGCACCTCATGCGGTGGCGTCTAGGCATGGCGGAGGAGTGGGAATGGGTTTGAGATGATTGTTGAATCGTAGAAGTGTCTGAGGGAGCAGCTGGGGGACTGAAGTCGAAAGAAAAGCGAACAACGGAGCAAGGAATTGGGCAGAGGAGCCAAGGCTTGGCTGAGGCCCCAGAAGCGTCTGCGCAGAGCTGAAGGGAGAGTCGAATTGTGGAATAAGGAGCAGGGGTGGAGGATTTAAGGGCCATGGGAGGAAACCAAGGCAGGACTGTCGGAGTAAATGTGCAGAGGACAGTGATTAAGGCGGAGGACGTCAATGGGAGGTGAGTGAGGGTGGCAAGTAAATGCCCCATGCTCCAACATTTAAACATGATCGGGTGGCCATGTGCATTCGCATGGGGAGGACAGGTTCCCTGCCACCTTGCGTCTGAGTGGCAACGCTGGTTAGCTCGGTCTTTCACCTGCATCCGGGAAATTTCCATACCTATTTACTAAATAGGTCTATAAATATATATTTTAGGTTTATCTATTTAGTATCAAATGTAAATATGATGATTTAATACTAGATTTAAATGAACTCACATGTTTAACATAAGAAATTTTATATTTATCTATTTATTAAATATAAATATAAAGATTTAACCTCAGATTTAAAACAACTCTCACTTTTAACATAAATCAATGAAGTTTAAAAATTGAACTTTATGACCAAATATTAAATATAAACATAAATATTAATTTGGATATATAATTAATATAATTATAACCTTTACTAAAATTATAATGAAGGAATTAGTGTAAAGTTGATAGATGATACATGCAATTATGCTAATTGTAGATGAATCCATCTGCACTGTTAAACTTTAGAGAAAAAAGGGTATTCATAATTTTAACACTGTAAATTTAGAGACCCCTTTGTCTCTAAATTTTAACAATGCAAATGGATTCAGAGATACCTATAGTGAAATTTAACACTTTGGTACCAAAATTGCAATTTTTCGTATATGGAGTGACACAATTAAAAATTACTGACATAAATGACTAATCCATATACTTTTTGTACTTGTTATTTGACCATATTTTTATTCTTGGACTATAAATAAATATTTGTATTAATCATATTATTTTGAGTCACTTATTATCTAGTCATATAAAGATATATACATATATATATATATATATATATATATATATATATATATATATATATATATATATTTATATATATACATACATATATATATATATATATATATATATATATATATATATATATATATATATTTTTTTTTTTTTTTTTTTAACCTGGTAATTTGTACAGATTTTTATTTATATGTAGAAGAGAGAGGTCTGGGTCAGAAGAATTTCCTGTCATAAATTTTGTTGTCTGAAGAAGAGCTCAAGTTTTTTGGAGTTTGACATAATCAAAGAGTTTCAAAGGAGCTTTCCTCATTTATAATTAGCAGCCCTTTCGTAAGGGAGCTCCCTTTGTTTGCCATCCAATCTGCTTCACTGTTAGAATTTTTGAGGATGTGATAAAACTTGTAGGATGCAAAGTCTAATAAGACTCTTTTCAATTTGCCCAAGATTCTGTTGAGACCAACGTTTCTGAAGAGCTCTTCTGAATTTAATTTTTTTATTAGTATTTCGAAGTCGCCAAATACTTGGAGATCTTTGACCCCTTTGTCTCTTTCTATTTGACAGGCTTTGAGGAGCCCGAGAATTTCAAATTGATTATTGTATTTCTGGCCTAGACCCCAGCAGAAGGAGTCTCTTGAATTCCCATCCGGAGAGTATATGACCCCTCCAGCACCGGAAGCTCCGGGGTTCCCTTTGGACGCCCCATAAAAAAAAATTGTGTGTAACTTTTGGGAACGCCACCAGTTCTGGAATATTTCATCTGGTTCTCTCTTTCGCCAATCCGGGAAAGCATTTTGGGGAGAGAGGAGGTACTTACGCTGATAAGGTTCAAGGGGGCCAAGCCACCTCTTTTCCTCAGGTAGGAGCAAAGGATCCTCTTTAAAGAACTGTTGTTGGGCCGCTTCCAAGAGGAAGGACTTAGCTTTTGCAGCAACTTGTAGCGGAGTGTGGTTCAGATCTTTGAAAATCATATGATTGCGGGCCAACCAAATCTGCCAACAGACGAATTTGGGGAGGGCGTTCCAAACTTTGCGCCAGAATGACTTGTGGGGAATTCGATGAGAGTATAGGTGGCTCCATGCAGCAAAAAGATCCGTGACAGAAATCTGTGAGGGGGTGGAAATCTGGAAATCCTGGAGGATGAGATCCCAAACCTCCTTGGCGTAAAGACAATCTACAAATAAATGTTGAGCTGTTTCTAGATTGCTCTTGCACAATACACATCTGTGAGGCCCTGCAATTTTCCTTTTCACTAGATTATCGCCAGTTAGAAGCTTATTATGGACCAGAGTCCAGAAAAAGAAATTTACTTTTGGGAGAGCTAATGGCTCCCAAACATTTTTCCAAAAGGAAAAGTTTTGGCTGTTGTGGCTTGAAGCCTGTAACGCTCTGTACCCATCTGCAGTAGAGTACTCCCCTGTCTGGCCCCAACCCCAGCGGTCTTTCGTGGAGCGATTGATCGGAGCTGCCTCCTCCAACAGTTCGACAAGCAGATTTTGTTGTGGGATAAGCCGGGCAGGGACACCATGGAAATCCCATCCGGCCCAATCACCACGCTGATCCCAGGTCGAAAGATCGTATATGCTATGTATGCCTGCTCTTTCGAGCCAGGTTCTCAACTCAGAAATATCCTCTTTGTCAGACAAGGGATCACGCCCCATAATGCGATCAAGCCAGAGATGGGTTCGTTTGCCATTACCTAGAATCCTGTACACGTATTTTTTAAAGAATTTTCTACTTTTGCAGCATAGTCTCCACACCTGCGTGCTGTTAGTTGTGTTGCCCAGTTGCAGATTTCTAAAAGATAGATTTTTTGTGTATTTTGACCTCAAGGTAACGCTAACAGGGTGAGTTGGCTCTTGAATCATCTTCCACAGGATTTTACCTCCTAGTGCAATGTTTACAAGAGTGGGGTCTCGAATTTGTAGTCCACCCTCTGCGATTGGCTTTTTGACCAAATCCCAATTAACCAGATGCATTTTCTTTTCATTGCCTCTCCCTCCTTGCCATAGGAAATCTCTGAGAAGAGAGGAGATCTGCTCCATGATGTTTCTTGGGGCAAGAAGGAATGTTGCTTGATAGATAGGAATGGCAGAAAACTGAGACTTTATTAGGATGACTTTACCACCTTTAGTTAACCATTGACCTCCCCAAGCTGCAATTTTAGATTTAATTTTGCTGATAATCTCGCTCCAAAGCGACCTCTTATTCACACCTGAAGTGATGGGGAGGCCAAGATACTTACTCCTATCCCATTGAGCATGTCCTTTGAAGCCAAGGAGATTTGCTATGTTTCTGAGCTCTTGCTGGTCTATATTCCAACTGAATAATTCACTTTTTCTTTCATTGACTAAAGCTTCCGAAACTCTACAATAGCTTCTAAGGACAGAGTCAAAAGATTTAGCTATTCTGGTAGATGCTCCTCCAAAAAGAAGGGAGTCATCAGAAACGAGGGTGTGGTTCATAGGTTCAGCACCATTGGAGGGTTTGAGACCCGGGAGGGAACCTGCCATTCTTTCTGCTGCAAGTTTTCGACTGAGAGAATGTGCCATTAAGATGTACAGAAAGGGGGAGAGAGGGCATCCCTGTCTGATGCCTCTCCTAGCTTGGAAGAAATTTGTAGGACGACCATTGATAAGCGGGGCAATCCACGGGCAGTCAATACAAGCTTTTATGAGATTAACAAAATGAGAAGAAAAGCCAAAGGAAAACAGAACTTTGCTTAGAAAGGAGCGGTTGACTCTGTCAAAGGCATTCGCCATATCTAATTTTATCAGCATACCTTTCTCTTTTCGCTGCTTGCTTAAGTGAATAATCTCCTGCACTTGAATGACATTGTCCAAAATGTGCCTGCCTTCCACGAATCCGCTTTGAGAACTGGATATCAGTCTTGAAAGCAAAGGCTTGATTCGGTTTGCTAAAAGTTTGGCTAGGATTTTATAAGAAGCGTTACACAGCGATATGGGCCTAAATATTGCAAAAGTTTCCGGATTGGTGTCTTTGGGGATCAAGGCTAAATAGGTGGAATTGGTTCCTCCCCCTATTTTAGTTTTTTTCATAAAACCTCTTATCATTTTTTGAAGGTCGATTTTGATGATTTCCCAACAAGCCTTGAAGAAATGGATTGTGAATCCATCAGGCCCGGGGGCCTTGTCTGCTTCCATGGACCATATAACCTTGATAATTTCTTCCTCAGTTACAGGTTTGCATAAATCTGCATTGTCTTCAGGGGAGATGAGAGAAGGGATATGAGAAAGAAAGTCAGCTACTTCCTCTTCATCACCTTGGATTTCCTCACTGTATAGGTTTCTGAAATGAGTTTCAACATCTTCTTTGACCTATCTAAACCCTTTGCAGACTTGGCCCTCCAAAGTCTTGATTTCTGCTATATGATTCCTAGACAGTCTAGCTCGATACTGTCGGTGGAAAAAGGAATTATTCCGATCCCCTGCCTTTAGCCACAAACTTCTACATTTTAGCCTCCAATATTCTTCTTCAAATCTGAAGGATTGGTATGCGGAACGTTGAGCTTTTATTTCCTTTTCCAACAGCTCTACCGTAATATTTTTGCTTTCCATATCATTTTGCAGGGTCTGCAACACCTGCACTGCATCTTTTCTTTGGCTGGTTGGTGTAGGGCTGGTTTCATAATCCAGTCCTTCAACGCTTTTTTGGTGGATTTCAGCTTTTGCTCCCAGACATAACTTGAAGAAACTGTGATGGGAATGGCCCATGCTGCTTTCACAATCTCAGAGAAGCCCTCTCTCTCTATCCAAAGTGGGCAGAATCGGAAAGGAATGGGGCCCAGATCCTCTTCATCTTCCAGAAGGAGCTGAATTGGCTTGTGATCTGAGGTCAGCTTGGGCAGAATTTTAGTGAAAATGATCTTTTTGTTCATCATGAGGGAACTTTGCACCAGAAAACGATCCAGACGAGCAGAAATATGATCAGCCCCAGTTCGATTGTTGGTCCAAGTATAGAGACCTCGGACAGGGTTGAAATCTAATAGATCCCATAGCTGGGTGAGCTCTTCCACATAGGCCACCAAGGGATCTTTGGTGTTGGAGCCTCCCCTCTTCTCTTTTTCTTTCAGAACAATATTAAGATCCCCAACCAAGATGATGTTATTGGGGGAAAACTTCTCTAGAAAAGCTGAAAGGGTATTCCAACATTCTCGTTTTTCAGTGTAATTGACAGGGACATAAAGATTGAAAAGAGAGATAGTCAACTTACTTGCAAGATGGGTTAGTTTCGTGAAGATCCAATGTTGAGTATCATGAGATTTGTTCAACTGGTATTTGTCTTCGGTCCATAGGATTGCCAGCCCTCCAGAAGAGCCCCTTGCGCTGACTGCTTTACTTGAGATTTTTTTCCATTTTGACTTGCTGATATCTAGCAGAGCTTGTCCTTCTATCTTAGTCTCTTGGAGCAAGAGGATATCTGAGGGTTCTGTATTCAAGAGGTCCTTAACTGCATCTATTTTTGAGGGATTCCCCAGACCTCTGCAATTCCAAGAGATGAGCTTCATTATTTACTTGAGAGGGGGGTGGAGCCACCCTTGGGTGGCCTTGGTCTGGTATTTCTTCCAATATACATTTCTATTGTAGACTGACTTCCTTGTGTTTTAAGCCTTTCAACCTCCTCTTCCCTTTTTTCTTTATGGGATTTCCTTCCAGCTCTTTTTAATGGGCGCCCATAGATTTCGTCCTCCAAGGATTCAGAGCTTTCTACTGCTTTTTTCTTTGTGACTTCAGCATAAGTGGGGTTGGAGGGGCTGCCTTAGGTAGCTTCAATCTGGATAGTTGTCCCTCCCTCTTTGCTTGGAGGAGTGACTTCTACTTGTTCCACGTTTTCCTGGGCTGAGTTTGAAGGATTAATATGGGCGCCTTCTGTTCCATTTGGGATTGCTTCCGTTTCCTGATTAGACTTGGGATTGTTTCCGGCTCCTGTCATATTACCTCTGCCAGCACCTTTCTTTGGATGTGCAGATTTCTGGACTAGAGTCCATTGGTCCCCGTTTTGTTTGTCTATTTGCTCCTCTACCTTTTTCTTGCAATGCTTTGCAAAGTGTCCATGGCCGTGGCAGTGTCTACATTTGAAGGGGATCTGTTCGTAGTCCAATTCTTGCACATGCTTCCAACTAGCAATAAAGAGCTTGATTGCTTCCGGCAAGCCCTCTTCAAGATCCACTTCTACGCAGATGCGTGCACATGAGTACTGGTCTTTTCTTACCGCTTGGTCTATATATTTTCCCAGCGCGTTCCCAATGATCTGCAGAGATTTTTGGTTCCAGCAATGAAGAGGAAAATGAGGGAGTCTCACCCAGACCGGCACAGCAGATGGAACATCCTAGGAGGGATCAAAGTCTGGAGACCATTTGTTTAAATACAAACCCTGTGGTCCCATAAAGTAGGGGCCATTTTTGAATATTAAACTTCTGTCTTCCGGGTTTTCAAACACAAATACGAAGTATCCTTTGCCAACAAAATAGCTCTTGACTCCTTCTTTGGTCAGAGGTTTCCAGTTTCTTTGGGTCCATTCTTCCACTGACTTGGGGGAGGGCCAAAGGCCCGTGAACTGGCCTATGAGACCTCTCTTAGCCAGATTCAGAGCCGCTTTACACGTTTCCTCCTCAGGCAGGGCAACTGTTGGAATCACGTCCATTTTCTTGATGAATTTCTGCTGAATCGCTGAAGGAGGGCATTTCGGGCCTGCAACAATCAGGGATCTGAAGGCCAAGACCTCCGGAGGCGGATCAGAAGGGGGGACATAACCCCCGGATGGCTCCATGAGCAGAGATGGGAAGGAGCGGGGCTGTGTGCAGGGGCGCAGCAGCCAAATCGACGCGCAGGGGCACCCAGCAACCCTAGCTTGCAGAGCGCAGACTACTGCTGAAAAGACATCACCGAGAATTTTTTTAAAAAAAATATCTAGTCATATATTTTAATCCTAGACTAAATTAGTCATTTAAGTTAGTCGCTTTTACTTTAGTCACTTATTATCTAGTCATATATTTTATCCCTAGACTAAATTAGTCATTTAAGTTAGTCTCTTTTAGTTTAGTCACTTATTATCTAGTCGTATATTTTATTCCAAGACTAAATTGGTCGTTTAAGTTAGTCGCTTTTAGTTTTGTCACTTATTATCTAGTCGTATATTTTATTCCAAGACTAAATTAGTCATTTAAGTTAGTCATTTTTAGTTCGGTCACATAAAATTGCTCAAATTTAGTAGTAATTCACTTGAAATAATGGTGGTGACTAACATTTTTAGTCACCTAGTCATTAATTTCATCATTTTTTACTAGTGAACGCAATCGCCCGCAACACAACAGCCCATGGTAACCAGTGTTACAGTTGAAGGAGCAGTCGGCAATACTAATACCCAATATGTTGAGATCATCCCAGAAAATCCTTCTAAGGAAATTTTATTAAAGGTTGAAGATATACCATCCTTGGATGTCTTCTACAGTCCAAAGCATAGGTCTGTTGTCAGAAAACAAAAGAAGAAAAGGAAAATCGATCAGGGTTTATTTTCATCTCTCGAAGTCGAATTAATGAATGTTGTCTGGAAGGACTCTGAAGTTAATCCTTCAGAGGATTTAACTAAATTATCTCAATATTCAGGGACTTATACAGCAACGATAATGGACAAAGCCTCTGAAGTCAGCCAATTGATAAAAGAAAAAGATCAAAAAATAGCGCTGCTGGAAGAAAAGGCAACAGTGGATCATCAAAAAATAGCACAGCTAGAACAACAACTAATTGAAGAAAGACAACAGATTGAGAAGCTTAAAGAGCAACTGAATGTTGAAAAACAAAAGTTTGACCAACAAACTCTATACAAAGAACAACAGTTGTCTCAAGAGCTAAATAAATTACAAGTAATGCTTCAACAGGAGAAGATGGCCAAAGAAGAATGGAGTGCCTTGTTACAAGCACAAATACAAAAATTTAAGGAGTATCCTGAGCTTGATTAGTTCAAAATGGAGGCTCTCGAATCAAGTAAAGCATTGTCACGACAGCTTGATATTTTATGTCATAAAATATCACTGGTCGACCCTCTATGTGTAATGGCTACATCACTCATAGAAAAGGCAGTAAACACAACGCTCGAATTCGAATATGTCGTCGAGAAAATTTCTGGATTCCTCACATGGCAAGACACAGACTAAGGCATAGCTGCCAATCTTCCCAAGATCCAAGAATCACACAAGGAATTTTTTTTTGCAGAATGGGAAACATAGTTAATTAAGGAAGAACGGGCTACCTCCAGAGCAAGAGCTGTAATGAACAATTTAGTGGAATTAATCAATGACAATTTGTATACAGCCAACTTGATTTCCGATTGCATCCCAATGAAACTCCCAAAAGACAAAGAATTAGAGAAACAATGGAAGAAGGATTTAGCCAGTAAGGACCAACAGATCAATGCAATGCAAGGACTCACATGGGATGCATTCTGGTTCTATTTGGTTAAACCACAGAACCAGCAGATGACTACAAAATGCCTCTCCCATGCCATCAGTTATATGATTCCAGAGCTTTCGGATGCCACATATACTAGCCAACTATATTCCCGATTGAGTCATCCTCCCAAAGTGAAAGAAATGATATCAATATGCTAGTTGCGCGTACCAGATATGAAATAAATACAATGAACCTGTTCCAGTGGAGATCGCAATTCTATTTTTATGAAATCAGATCTCTGATTTTACATTTTTGGCAGTTCCAAAAACATTTAAGCTATATTTTAGATATTTTGTTTTAAGTTTATTATTATTTAGACCCCTTTCATGTATTTAGAAAGGGGCCCTCAATTTGTATTAATTTTTGACTTGGGAAGCTACACTTCTATACTTCCAAATATATTATTTTTATTAATGGTGGATCACGATTCTGCAATTTTATGAGAAGATTACTTCCAAGAATTTACACTTTTATTTTTCTTGAAAGTTGTTCTAATTAAGAAAGCGGGATCAGAGTGTTATTTGCATTAGGAGGTTACAAATGTATCTGGTATTTCTATCGTAATCATGTTATTTAATTTTCCTTATCCAATGAAACATTTTCTTTGAAAATTGCTATTGTTTACATATGTATGCCTGTGAAACAATCCTTTGTTATATCATTTCTGAAAACTTAGAATTGTCGTCTTTCAAAATATATGTGAGAGATATAAATATATATATGAATGTGATATGTTATCATCATTACTTTGTTTAATTTCTTAAACAAAGTAATTATTATATGTGAATGCATCTTTCTTTTGGACGAATAAGCCATCTATATGATTATTCATCTAATTGGAACAAATCCAGAATCGCATTTATCAGAGGATACACGGGTTAAAGTAGATTTATTTGTATTTATTAAGTTATAGATTAGATTAATTAGCATTTCCATCAGCCGTTATATAAACAACCAATCATCAACCTATATATTATTAGGAAACTGGTCCTATATTATCCAGTCGGAGCCACCATCCCAAACGGAAAAGGAGTTGTACTAAGGTCTGAACCGGGTGGTTTTCCCCAATGTTGAAGCTAAGATTTTTGAGGCTTCAACATTTTTGGCACTAGAAGGAGGGCCTATGCTGTGAATGGCGAGTAATTCCAAATCGACAGGCCATTCCAAGAGCAATTCACCCTCAACATCTTCTTCAACTTCTCCTTCATCTCAAATTTCTAGGGAAGAAGTTGAAAAGAAAATTACTACACCCACTACCAAAACCTTAGACATATCAGACGGTTCATCTTTTGAATCTCTTGAAGTTCAATCTCTAATTCATAAACTGCAGGGGTTTTCATTATCACAAGAAGAGTCTGAACTATCCCAAGGCAGTGTGACTTCACAATACATTCCTTCCCAACCTCTTACTAGACTGCAGATCGAAAATATTGGTATTTTTCTGACTGAACTTCCTCTTCCAAGTAGAAAAAGAGCTAGAAAAACACCTTTAGAGTAAAAAAGTGAGACTCTTTCATCATTATCATCCACATCTTTCACACAATCACAAACTTAGTCATCTGTTTCCCAACTTCAAGTCACAATCTAGAAGGGTACAGTTGTTTCAACATCATCTACTCAAATGATTTCAATTGTCCCTTCACCTTCCTCTACTGTTAGTACAATGATGGCACAGCCTCAACCAAGACCATGGACCAATCTAGGAGCTGTAACAATGCCTACACCTTTGAGTCAATTACCAGCTCATCCTGAGAAATGGTTACCAAAGTTTAGTCCTGATATCGACATATTAGCTGAAGAACACATTAACAACTTCATGTTGTCCGTAAATTTAAATGGAGTAACACAAGAAGATGTTGTTGTCAGACTATTTCCATATACTTTACAAGGACCAGCGGGATCTTGGTATTTTTCATTACCACCAGGATCCATTGATAGCTGGGATTTTTTTCAGGAACAATTCCTAACCAAGTTTGGAGATGACAGATCAATAGCAACTTTGATTAATGATCTCTCTAATTAGAAATCAAAATCTAAGGAACCCATCAAAGACTTCAACTCCCAATTTAACAAGTTGTTGAATAAAATTCCTGCAACATCAGAACCTAGTGAAGAAGTCCGAAGTGAATGGTATATATCCGATTTTCCTTCAAATATAGTTATCTTTGTAGATAGATTTTTTAAACCTACACTAGCCGAAAACATGAAGGAAGCAATCGTTGTAGAAAAACGTATCATTGCTTTAGAGAAAAAGAATGCTAGTGAAGAGAGAAAATCCAAAAAGGTTAGTTTCAAGGATGATTCAAAGAAAAAAGCGCCTAAAGATCCATATGATATGGAAGGATTACAAAAAGTCCTGAAAAATATGTCCAACGAAATGGTAGAAATTAAAAAACAAGTAGCTGAAACTTCCACTAAAAGGCCGTTTAGGAACTTCAAAAGAAATCAGCCAACTGAACCTAAACCACCTAATGCAATATCTAATGCAGAATCAGATTTAGAGGAAGATGAAGAGGAAAATACACTTCTATCATCAGAAGAAAACGAAGAAGACGAATTAGATGAATGCCATGGGATGTGGGATTTTATTTTGACTAACTCAGATAATGAAAATGAACAGGAAGCTCTCCCAGTGAACATAATAAGATAGAGTGCAGTAGAATATGTTCAAAAATCCCCTAAGAAGAAAAATTCAACTCCAACTACCAAAGATAAAACTCCCATAAAGAAAACTTCTCCTTTGCCTACCCAAAATCAATCATCATCTTCTAATCCTCCGTCAACACCTAAAACACTAGTAGTGTCTAATTCTATGGATTAGAACATTATAGAAGACATGAAGAAGACTAGAGAAAATATTTCTTTACATGAACTCAGCAAGATCAAGAATAAACAGAAGCTGTTGTTAAAGGAATTGAATGCAGTAGCTGCTTCTCCTCTTCCAACTAGTGTATTATCCAATGCAGCCAAAGGATCAGGTAAGCCACCATCCGAGAAAGTAGATGCTACTGATTCTATTTTTATTGGAGATAGATCTAATTCACATACACCTCATTTTCTCTTAACTTACGAGATTTATAATAGAAATTTACATAACTGCTTGATAGATTCAGGGGCATCATCAAATATGATGCCAAGTTCAGTATGCTCTAAATTAAACATTGAACCCTAGAAATTTGCAGTCCATATTGTCCAATTAGATTGGACTAAAGTACAAGTTTTAGGATAGATTACTTCAGTCACTATTAGGCTATCAGCTGATCCTAGAGTAATTCAGAGAATTGATATATTGATTGCTGACATCCCTGAGTTTTATGGTTTAATTTTAAGCAGGGATTGGTCTGAAAAACTCCATGGTTATATTTCTACTGATTGGTCTCACATGTGGCTTCCTTATAAAGGGAAACCAAATCAAATTAAGATTGATCAGGAGAAACACATGACCAATATAGTGACAGAGTTTGAACAATAAAACCAACCTGTAGCTTTCAATAATAATATTCTTGGAAATTACTCAGCCAAATCATTCTTTGGAAATTTTAACGCCCAACAATCACCTTTCCGTGTAAATAACTTCACTTCACAAGTTGAAAACTTCACATACCGATACTTCAAGATGTGTTAATATTTCCGATCAATTTGTAAATAAATCTGTAGATAAATCTTTATTTTTGTCTTTGTACTTTGATGGATCAAATTCCAATGATGGTGCAGAAGCAAGATGTATTTTAATTAGTCCAGAAGGGGAAAAAACTATGTTGTCATGCAGACTAGAATTTGAGTGTATAAATAACACTACAGAATATGAAGCTTTGATTCAAGGACTTTACAAAGTAAAAGGCTTGAATGTCAAATATCTGAAGGTATATGGTGATTCTGAAATTGTCATCAAGCAAGTCAGGAATACTATTCATTGTCTTTCAAGTAATCTTAAACATTACCAAGCCCTTGTTCAAAATCTTACAACTCACTTTCTAGCACTCAATATTTCCCCTATTCCTAGATCTCAGAATGCAGCAGTTGATTTATTAGCTAATGTTGCTTCTAAGCTCCTTCCAGCTGAGGATTATAATCCAGATAGGTTTTCAGTTGAATTAATTTTTCAAGCATCTGTCCCTGACAATGTCACCAATTGGCGAGTGTTTAATCATGATGAAGACATCCTAAACTTCTTAACTTTGGAGAAATCTTATGATGATCAAATATTTGATGAAAGTGATCATGATCTCCAAATAAAATAAAAAAACAGTGAAAATTCCATCCCGAAATCTGTGGTTAAGCTTGAAGATCTCTATGATATCAAAGATAGATTCAAAAAGGTCACTAATGCCAAACTTCAAAGTTCTACTTTAAAGTTTGAATTAGTAAACCTTGGCACTGAATCTAAACCACAAAATGTCAATCTAGGACTCGAGCTAACACCAGAAGAAAGGTTTTCTTTCATCAAACTTCTAAACAAATACAATTTTTTTTTTGCTTGGAATTACGAAGATTTAAAAACTTATGATACTCCTATCATTCAACATACAATTCTGATGATCTCCGATGAAAAACCGATGCAACAAAAGTTAAGGAAAATTCATCCCAACTTGGAAAGTCAAATTAAAATAGAGTTAAATAAACTCTTGAAAGCTAAAATTATTTTCCCTGTTAGACATTCGAATTGGGTTTCAAATCTGGTACCTATTAGGAAAAAGAATGGAGACATTAGGATTTGTATTGATTTTAGAAATCTCAACAAGGCATGTCAAAAAGATAATTTCTCACTACCAACAATGGAACAGATACTTCAAGCAGTAGCTGGTTCTAAATTAATGTCTTTTCTTGATGGTTTTTCAGGATATAATCAGATACTGGTGTATCCAGATGATAGACTGAAAACTACATTCAGAACCAAATGGGGAACATATGCCTACCAAAAATGCCTTTCGGTTTGATAAATGTCGGAGCTACTTTACAAAGAGCCATGGATATAGATTTCAAAGGTTTGATTAATTGATCAGTTTTTTTCTATCTAGATGACACAAATGTCTTTTCAAAGAAAAGATCCAACCATCTACATGATTTAAAACAGATCTTTGAACGATGTAGAAGGTATGGTATTTCTTTAAATTCAAAAAAAACATTCTTTGCTCTTAATGAAGGGAAACTCTTAGGATTTGTTGTATCTAAAGATGGCATATATATTGATCCTGACATAATAAAAGAAATTTCTGATATCTCTTTGCCACATAATAAGAAATCCATGTAGTCATTTTTAGGACAAATAAATTTTGTAAAAATATTTGTTCCTGATTTTTCTCATATAGTCTTACCTTTACAAACTATGATTAAGAATAATTCAGTCTTCAAATGGGTACATAAAGAAAAAGAAGCCTTTGATTCAATCAAACAGGAAATTATTAATGCTCCAGCATTGAATACTCCTAATTTTTCTAATCATTTTATTTTGTACACTCTAGCCACTGAAACATCTTATGTTGTTGTTTTGACACAACTTAATGATCAGCAGATTGAAGCACCTATCTCCTTCTTTAGTTCAAATCTGCAAGGAGCTGAACTTAACTACTCAGAGGTAGAAAACAAGATTTTGCTGTGTTTAAATCTATCAAACACTTTAGGCCATTTCTCCTAAAAACACATACAAAAATCATTGTCCCATTTTCTGCAGTAAGACAATTGCTAGTGCAAAGGGAAGTAGGAGAAAAAGAGGCAATTGGGTAACAACCTTACAAGAATATGATATCGATATTAAACCAGCTAAAATTGTTAGAGGACAAGATTTTTGCAGGTTATTAGCAGGAGCTTCCAATATTCCAGAACATCAAGATCAAGATAATAATTTTCAAGTGAATGAGATAAGTATCATAAATCCTGAATCTCAATATGTTGATTTGATATTTTACTTAAAAAATGGGCATGCTCCTCCTAATATCAGTTATAAAAGCAAGCGTGCTTTGAGATTAAAAGCTAAAAACTTTGAGATCATTGATGATGTGTTATTAAGAAGAAATTATGATTCCATTTTTCTAAGATGTCTGGAAAAAACTGAAGCACACAAGGTTTTGCAGGAATTACATGATGGACCAGCAGGTGGACATTTTGGAGGAGACACTACAACCCACAAGTTAATTCATGCTAGATATTATTGGCCTACTTTGTTTAAAGATGCCCATGACTATGTAAGGAAATGTAAGATCTTTCAGACTGCCAGTGGAAGACAACGGAAACCAGCTTTTCACCAGTAGACATTGAGCAACCATTTGAACAATGGGGACTTTATATTATAGGAGAAATTGTTCCACATTCTTCCAAGCAACACAGATACATCCTTATAGCCACGGATTACTTCACAAAGTGGGTAGAAGCAATTCCTTTAAAGGTAATCAATTCTGATACAATCATTGAATTCATTGATCAATTCATCATTACCAGGTTTGGTGTACCTAATGCCCTTGTTTTTTATAATGCATCTTATTTTTCTGGAAATAGTATAATGGAATTTGCGCTCAAAAGAGGTTTTAAATTAAAATATTCTGCAAATTATTATCCCCAGGGTAATGATTTGGCTGAATCAACTAATAAGAATCTCATCAAAATCATTAAAAGAACTATTGATCAAAATCAAAATAATTGGCATAAGTCTTTGATCTTTGCACTATGGGCAAATTGTCTAACTCAGAATTCCTCAATAGGTACTTCACCTTTTAATCTAGTATATGGGAAAGAAGTTGTAATACCTTCAAACCTAGCACTTCCATCTCTAGCCCTAGTACAATTTATTGAAGAAAATCCTTCATCCTCTGTCCAATTAAGATTTGATCAAATCCTAAAATTAAATGAAGAAAGGGAGAAAGCCAAAATCACTCATGCTAAACATCAACAACTTATAAAATCTTCTTTCGATGCAAGTTCTACTGGATCTAAAACATTACAAATTAGTGATCTTGTTTTGAAATGGGACAAAGCACAATAAGATAAAGGTAAACATACCAAATTTTAAAATATGTGGCTTGGACCATTTCAAATCATTGAAAAGAGAGGCTCATCAACATTCATATTGCAAGATCTAACAGGAAAGAGAGAGTCTCTTCTTGTGAATGGGCTTATTTTGAAAAAAAAAATTTCCTAAGGAGGTAACCCCTTCTTATCTATATATATTTATTATGCAAGTTTGTTTGCCTTAGAAATAACGTTGTTAATAGTCTTCCATTGCCCTTTTACTATTGAAAAGATCTTTGAAAAAATATTGTGAATACTTGCTTATGTAGATAGAAATTTTTAAGGAAGTGATTACAGTTTTGGAAAGTTAAATAAAATATGAAACCCTGAGAACTTATTTAAAGTTTGTAAAATCTTCCAAAACCTTGAAAATATTGTAAATAATTCTAAGTTTATAAAGTAGAGAAAGGTTATTCATAAAGAGTAAAGACTTTTTCCAAAACTTGGCACCTAAAACTCTAAAAGGTCATCCATTAAATCTTGAGAGAGAATCATTCACCCCATCCACTAAGTTTATGATTTTTAGAGTGTAATTCTAAAATATGTCTGATATAAAAGATAAGAGGTCTCATCACGAGCCTGCTTACCATGATCATAGGGAAGTAACTAAACTGACATTACCAATACTACATATCAAAATAGGGTAATGGCTTATAATCATAAGACAAGGGGTCTCATCATGAGCCATCTTGTTCAATTCAATTACAACTGGTGAATGGCATTGTTATTAGTTGGCTCCCAAACCAGGACAATGGATTTTATCTTTAAAAATTTAAAAGAATAAAAAAATAAAAGATATATATCTTTTAAAAGTTATACTCTTAGATGGATGGGATAATGGATGATTGATGGTTAAAAGGTAACCCTGTCGAGACTATAGAAGTTTACTAGCAGCAAAGGCACTACCTATGACAAAAGAGTAAATTTCAAAGCTAAGTTGGAGAAGCCCCCTACTTTATCTTTATTAACCAATCAAAGCTTGATGAAACCAAAAATGTTTTTATTTTTAAAGGGATTAAAAATAAATTGCAAGTAATTATTATTTTATTCAGAGTTAGATTTTATCTAATTATTCGAGGATAGTTTTCTTTGTCCTTAAATATTTCTACTTACAAAATATTTATTTTTCGCTTTATTTTTTAGAGATAATTGTTTCTCCCAGTGAATCGCCAATTGTTGTGTTGTACAAACAACCCTCCTCATTTCAAATTTTTGTATTAATTTTTAAATAAGAAATGTGTCCCCTTTTCTTTGAATAGTTATAATAATCAACAAAATGTTTTGAAAAAAGAAATTTTTATAAAAGGATATATAAAAATTTCCTTAGCATCGCAAATCAAGAAATCCTTTTTGCATTCATGAAAATGTTTTAAGGGAATCCGATCCATTATAAAATAGAATCAAACCCTAACGAAAAATGATTTATTAACTAAAAATGAAAAACATAGAAGTCTTTAACGCATTTCGCATATTCAAAGTATAAAAGAAAAACTCAAATGTGTTATCATTTAATCCCAATGCGATAAAGCAATCGCAAAAGCGCATATCGCATGAGCAAGAGTCCAAAACCTTTCCATTTTGAAAACTCCGATGCGATAAACCCGATCGCAATCGCAAATCGGTGAAGTCATACTACATCCTTATGCACTCTTTTAAAAGTTCCCTGATGCGATAAGTCAAATCGTGATCGATCATCGCTAAAAACACATGAATCATATCCAAAGACACTCCTCTAAAAACTTGTGATGCGATATCATTATTACAAAAGCGCGCTTCCCGTAAATGAAAACATGAAGTATTAAATATACACATGTTTTATCAAATAGATCATTTATAAAATAAATGCCAATGATTTGATATGATTTAAAAGCACCGCGCCCTCCATGTCAGCTCAACAATAATCGCAATCGCAAATATGAATTGAAAATACTTAAGCCTAAGCTTTGAGACTTTCGATCTCCGATATGTGATCATCGTTGATCAGAGATCTGAAAAAGTTATGGTATTAACGCTATAAATGGACCGTTATGAATGTGCGATGAGACATCCCGTAATGGCATTAAAATCTCACATTATACGAGGAAATCATTAAAAGATAATCATGGTTGAAATCCTTCGCGGATTTCATCTTCGATGAAATAATATTTCTTTAATCTGCCATCTTTATTATGATTAAATGCCATTGCTCCTCTCTGCCTTGTATTCATTTTTAAAATAATTTTTCCATCATTCTACTCATTTGTCTCATTATGCAGACCTGAGAAACAACTACCAGTGAGGAAAACGTCTAAGAAATCCAGGAAAGTGAAGGTCCCCGTCATTCCAAAAGAGCAACCGGCTAAATTGGTATTAATAACCGATACTACTTGTCTGGGTCTCGACAAAACTTCATGGGAAGGATTTTACAATCTACTGGAGGTAGAAGATCCAATTATAATTCAAGAAGAAGAAGCAACATCAGATTCAGAAAAAAAAATCGGAAAGCACTCTGAAGGAATTGGCGAGCTCCTATCTTCACAAAATAGCAGCTCGCGTGAATGTGTTCTCGTATAATAACTTGGTGAGATGGGTGATAGAAAGTATAAATATAACAGACAAGGTGTTCTTCACGTTAGATGGAAGGATGTTCAGGTCTTTCAAAGCAAAAGACATCAAGAAGATGTATCACCTACCAAACCCTTAGAAAATCTACAATAAAGCATTTTTGGAAGACTTCGCCAAAGAAAATGAACTGAAGTCAGATCCTATCAAAGAATGGAGGCATTTTCCAGAAAAACACAAGCACGAATCTTCGGGTATGTACTCCATAGAATCCTTGGTGTCTCCTTATTGCTATGCTGTAGCTATGATGTGTAGATTGTTTGGAACCATCAACTCATAAAAATTTTCTATTGAGATGGTACCTTTAATTGAAGCCGCTGTTAACTCCTACATCATGGATTGGCCAACCATTTTATCTGATAAAATGGCAAGAAAAATCTTCAATTATTGGAGAAATAGGTATGTGACTACCCGGGTAATACCCCCATTTTAGATGAGTGCTTATATTATTGACACCATATGCTTCAACTCTAAATTCCCTATCTTAGGCTGGAAGTGGACTCCTCAAAGTCCGACTCCTATGCACATTTATCACAAATATCTGTGGAAGGCCTATTAAAAAGACCATATACATAATTTGTCATGGGTTTATCTTGCCAGTTCATCGAGCTATATTCAACAAACCCGCTCCAAGGTTATCTGATGAGGCCAGCATTGACCTAACCTCAATCGGTAGCTGGTTTGGAGAAGAAAAATTCACCTATATCCGGCTATTTAGAAGCATCACTGATCCCCATGTTCTACCCTTGTACATTCTCGATAAATTGTTAGCCCAAGAAATAGCTTATCAAATAACAGAGAAAGGGATGTCTAGAAATCTGAAGAATTCAAAGAAACAGATGTGGCCTACATTTCCCCTCCGATGTGGATATTTTTCTCTACATGATTTTAAACATGCAGAGAAAGAAGCCAAAAGAACAAAAGAGCTCAGATTAGCATCCATCCCCAAAAGACAGTATGATCTAAAGAAAGTTGCCTATAACTTTACATCTATGGTATAGGTCGCTAAATTTGAACATGAATATGTTGATTTTGACGATCTATTTTCCTCGGCCGAGGAATTTTCACAAGTTAAACATCTGGTGAAATTAAAATTTGAAGCAAGTGACATGGAAAAGTTCCTACAGTTCAGGACCAAGAGACTTCTAACAATACCTCTTGATCATTTGAGAACTACTCCCCTACTGCAACAGGAAGAAAACAGTGAAGAAAAGAACATCGAAATAGAGCAGGAAAAGAAGAATACAGGAAATAAGGTTGATACTCAAACTGAACAGGAAAAGACAGGTAAAAAATATGGCAATTCCTCCGACATCGATATACATATTCATTCAAATCTATTGAAGGAATGGGAACAGTTTGATCGGCAAATCAAGGGCCAGAATGATTCCCATAATATGGCTACAATGCAATCGCCCGCAACACAACAGCCCATGGTAACTAGTGTTACAGTTGAAGGAGCAGTCGGAAATACTAATACCCAAGATGTTGAGATCATCCCAGAAAATCCTTCTGAGTAAATTGTATTAAAGGTTGAACATATACTGCCCTTGGATGTCTTCTATAGTCCAAAGCATAGGGTTGTAGTCAGAAAACAAAGGAAGAAAAGGTAAATCGATTAGCGTTTATTTTCATCTCCCCAAGTTGAATTAATGAATTTTGTTTGGAAGGACTCTGAAGTTAGTCCTTCAGAGGATTTAACTAAATTATCTCAATATGCAGGGGCTTATACAGCAGCGACATTGGACAAAGCCTCTGAAGTCAGCCAATTGATAAAAGAAAAAGATCAAAAAATAGCGCTGCTGGAAGAAAAGGCAATAGTGGATCATCAAAAAATAGCACAGCTAGAACAACAGTTAATTGAAGAAAGACAATATATTGAGCAGCTTAAAGAGCAACTGAATGTTGAAAAATAAAAGCTTGACCAGCAAGCTCTATACAAATAACAACAGTTGTCTCAAGAGCTAAACAAATTACAGGTAATGCTTCAACAGGAGAAGATGGCCAAAGAAGAACAGAGTGCCTTGTTACAAGCACAGATACAAAAATTTAAGGAGTATCTTGAGCTTGATCAGTTCAAAATGGAGGCTCTTGAATCAAGTAAAGCATTGTCACAAAAACTTGATGTTTTATGTCATAAAATATAACTGGCCGACCCTCTATGTGTAATGGCTACATCACTCATAGAAAAGGCAGTAAACACAAGGCTCGAATTCGAAGATGCCAATGAGAAAATTTCTGGATTACTCACATGGCAAGACACAGACCAAGGCATAGCTGCCAATCTTCCCAAGATCCAAGAATCACACAAGGAAATTTTGTTTGCAGAATGGGAAACACAGTTAATTAAGGAAGAACAGGCTACCTCCAAGGCAAGAGTTGTAATGAACAGTTTAGTGGAATTAATCAATGACAATTTGTATACAACCAACTTGATTTCCGATTGTATCCCAGGGAAACTCCCAAAATTCAAAGAATTAGAGAAACAATGGAAGCAGGATTTAGCCAGTAAGGACCAACAAATCAGTGCAATGCAAGGACTTACATGGGACGCATTCTGGTTCTATTTGGTTAAACCACACAGCCAACAGATGACTAAAAAATGCCTCTCCCATGTCATCAGTTATATGATTCCAGAGCTTCTGGATGCCACATATACTAGCCAGCTACATTCCCGATTGAGTCATCCTCCCGAAGTGAAAGAAATGTTATCAATCTACCAGCTGCGCGTACCATATATGAAAGAAACACAATGAACCTGTTCCAGTGGAGATCACAATTCTATTTTTATGAAATCAGGTCTCCGATTTTACATTTTTGGTAGTTCTGAAAACATTTAAGCGATATTTTAGATATTTTGTTTTAAGTTTATTATTATTTAAACCCCTTTCATGTATTTTGAAAGGGGTCCTCAATTTGTATTAATTTTTGACTTGGGAAGCTACACTTCTGTACTTCCGAATATATTATTTTTATTAATGGTGGATCACGATTCTGCAATTTTATGAGAAGATTACTTTCAAGAATTTACACTTTTGTTTTTCTTGAAAGTTGTTCTAAGTAAGAAAGTGGGATCAGAGTGTTATTTGCATAAGGAGGTTACAAATGTATCTGGTATTTCTTTCGTAATCATGTTGTTTAATTTTCCTTATGCAATGAAACATTCTCTTTGAAAATTGCTATTGTTTACATATGTATGCCTGTGAAACAATCCTTTGTTATATCATTTCTGAAAACTTAGAATTGTCATCTTTTAAAATATATGTGAGTGATATAAATATATATATGAATGCGATATGTTATCATCATTACTTTGTTTTATTTCTTAAACCAAGTAATTATTATATGTGAATGCATCTTTCTTTTAGACGAATAAGCCATCTATATGATTATTCATCTAATTGGAACAAATCTAGAATCGCATTTATCAGAGGATACCCGGGTTAAAGTAGTGTTATTTGTATTTATTAAGTTATAGATTAGATTAATTAGCATTTCCATTAGCCGTTATATAAAAAACCAATCATCAACCCATATATAATTAGGAAACTGGTCCTATATTATCCAGTGAGAGCCACCATCCCAAATGGAAAAGGAGTTGTACTAAGGTTTAGACTGGGTGGTTTTCCCCAATGTTGAAGCTAGGATTTTTGAGGCTTCAACATGTACTGAGAGCTCTAGTGATTATATTTTTGTATGTAATTATTTCATGATCCATGATATAATATATAATAGAAGATAGTGGGGTTTTTAGCTGTAAGCTTTCCCTGGGAAATTATATGTGTTGTGTGTGATTGATCTTTCTTCATGCTTATGTAATTGGTGATTGTGTTTTTAATTCTGAAAATATTTGTAGAAGTGATTTAGTATTTAACTTTAGCATATTGTTAGATCGGGTGAATCAAATATATACATGCATATTGTATAATTTCTACATTCCCTTATAATTTTTGGAGGGATTATGTCAAACAAAGTTACCACGGTATTCCATCCAATAAATCACATGGGTTGTGAGATAGAACTGTTGTTGGAACCTCCTCTATGGTTTTCCATTCACCATCGAGGTGGCATAGTCACTCGAAGAAGTGCACGATGAACACAACGCATAATGACTCCAAGAGATAGACCAACTGGTGGAACCTTTGGACTTAGGACCAGAACTACTAGACTCACAATGTGATTTAGTGGAGAGTTCAAACAAAGGATCATATCATCCCCAAAACCCACAGAGAATAGTACTGAACAATACCTGAACAAACAAAAAACCCCTTGATACACAAACACAAAGAGAATTAGGGCTACCTCTAAAGAGAAGACCAAACCAACTTAGAATTTTGATACCCTCTGAGATGTTGCAAGTATTTATGACTGGAGTGGAAAATGTGAAACTACAATGGGATTAGGAGTGGGAACAAAAGACAAAAACCAGACCAATTCACCTACATAGCATATTTTGTAAGCATATTGAGAAAGAGAAGATGGGCAAGGAAAATTTTACCGACATAGAATAAACACATTATATCATGACAAAGGATTATCCTGCGTGAACCTCACCTCTCTATCAGACATGAACATGAGACAAAAAAATCCCAAAATTAAGTATTGTAAACCAAAAAAATACCCATTATAACATCAAATAGGCATAGTAGAGCGAAGTTTTAAAACCAAATCAAAAAAAATATGGGGTACCAGACCACGCATACCAAAACTGGACAATTGAAGGAAACACCTGGGAACTCTAGGACTTGGAGCGTCCCTGAGGGAAGCATGACCAAAAATTTGAAGACAGGCCATAAGGCTGCGTTATGCAAGAACATGATGAAAAATATTGACTATGAAACTATTTGGTCCATAAATATTTTATAACCCCAATTCCCTCCTTCGGATAAATAACAAGAAGTGGTTGTCAAGACACGCAACACGTTGTACCAAACATAACATGATAGATTGAAACCAAAGACCATACAAAATTACCAACCTTGTTACAGAGAAATATGTACATTCACCAAGTTTTACATATACTAACCCATATATAATTACACGATGAGGTAAAGTAACATGAGGTTGATAAACCGTTACTCTTCCATTGAAGGACATATATAAGACACATGTTCAATGTGGAAGACTCCTTAAGAGGAACATTCCTTCGGATCTGCAAGGAACCATTAATGAGTTGAAGGAGTGTTGCCCCCGCTTCCATGGTGGAGTTTGTTATATCCATTAAGGAAAATCTGCCAAAAACTAAATATGCCAAAGCCGATGCAGTAGGCCAAAACAACAAGTGGTGAATTCCTTCCATTACCCTCACTTGTTGAAGAGAAAACACCACCAAAACCTACGATGTCATTCTCATTCCACATATCGCCTTTGGATAGGCATGTTTCCTCGAAAACACACATTCCCACCCACATTAAATTATACACTTGATGTCAACCCATAGAATATTACAACATTTAAAAGTTAATGTTGGAATGAATATATATATTAGAATTTTATTATGATTAAAAGTCAATGTAGGATGGAAAGATGTTATATATATATATATATATATATATATTAGAATTTTATTATGATTAAAAGTCAATGTAGGATGGAAAGATGTTATTAGTTGTTTTGTCCAATTTAAAATTTATTCACACTTTAAATCATTGATTAAATTTTCAAATTTATTATAATTTTGATTTCTTAGTCTTAAGGGTTAACTCAATTGTTCAAGTCACCATAGTTAATGCATATTTGCTATTGAGAGGTTATAGGTTTAATTCTCTTGCTAACTTTGGGGTTATTCTATGTGGTTGAGCTAGTAGGAAGTGATCCCTTCCGATGGATCTACCTAGGATTTTTTGGGGACATTTTTTTTTAGCAATTTCAACTAAAATCCAACAGATATTTTTAAAAACATTGAGTTTAAATTGTTTAATCTGCAGAAATCCAATGCTCCAGAGGTTTTTCAGGACGTTGAATTTATTTATGCATTTAAAAACATATTTTAAATAACAAAAAAACACAATCCTGCTTAAAATTATAATGCAATATTACAATAATGAAATCATATATATATATATATGATTATTGAAATGGAAAAAATTAAATTTAACGCGTTTTAATTGCTCAAGTGGTTGCAATCAACGTAAAAAATCCAAATTCCTATATTTAAAAATTGGTGAAGAGGGAAATTATATCTATATCAATATATAAATAATTTCCAAACACCTTATCTTTTTTAGATAAATAAAAAATGTTTAATTCATCTAGTGATATCTTTATTTTTCTTTCTCTGTCGCTCCTTAAGGCATAAGGTTCATCAAAACATTACCCCTCCATTTGTTTTGTAACCTTCAGTATACAATTCATCTTTGTCCCTACAATTTAAGTCACTTGAGCCGATGTTGTGAATTGTTATTTGCTTGGTCCATTATTGAGTCACCCTCGTGAATATTCATACTAGTCACACGATAAGGGGGCATTCATATCTTGGATGGATATGAAGTTTTGTATCGAGTGCAATGTTGCACATGATTTGGGATTTTATTCAAGTTTCAAGTAATCACCATATTTGAGACTTGAAAGTATTATTTTCTTGGTCCATTATTGAGTCACCATCGTGAGTATTCATACTAGTCACTCGATAAGGCAACCATATATGAAGTTTTGTATTGAGCGCAATGTTTCCCATGATTTGGGATTTTCTTCAAGTTGCAAGTTATCACCATCTTTGAGACTTGGAAGTAAGAATGAAGGTCGACAATAGTTCACTTTAGAGAGGTAAGGAGGTTTCAAAAAGATATTTGATGTCTTTGTTTAAGAAAATAACAAGTTCGTTATATTTGTGTGAGACAAAGACATATTATGTTTATAAATTACATATTGATTTTAGCTTATGAGATAGAGATATATTTAGTTATAGGCAAGAATTCAAAAGGAATGTCACTTGGAGTTCGTTATTTTTATCAAGGTTTTATGTTTTTTATTCAAAAATTGATTATTCAAATATTTAAAATATTTCATAAAAGATATTATCAATAATCTTAAAAATGGAAAAGTTAAATTGAAGATTATAAAACTAAAAATTTAAAACATATTTGATATCTACATATGTTCGATAACTTCTACTAAATGTGTATTAAAAATTTAATTATTTTTCATTTTTAAACGACACTCCAACTAAATTCTTCCAAATTTCCAAATGACATAGACAATGTTGTGCTTTGTCTCCTCTTCTGTTTCTCATCAAAATCGATGGACTATCCAGAAAATTAATAAATGCTCGAGTGTAGAAATTATATAACTAATGCGTTATACATCCAAGATTCTCCTGATCACACACTATTTGACTTCATGCACAATACAAAATCCCTTCTACTATTGATCATCATATGCGAAAATTAAATCAATTGCATGCACACATTGAAACCATAAAAATTCACACATATGAACACAGTGTTTTAACGGGAAAGCCTGAAGCTAAAAACCCCAGCTATCTGTATATAATATATGTCATAGAGATCATGTAACAATACTCATACAAAGCTTCTCACAAGCTCTCAGTACAATACAATCGCTACACACTAATCAGGTCTGATCTAGCAAATCCATGCACCGATCTCTGCCACCTGCTAGCCTACCTCTACTGCACAATCCCTACTGAAGAATGGCTCTGAATGAACTCGAATTGGTCCAGCCTTGCTCACGCAATCCTCATTGGCATCTCTACTCTGTGTTGGACGCAATCAATGCATCACTATAGTCACAACTGATAGTCAACTTTCCCTTTCACCTATCTCTCCACTGGTCTCCACTGAAACTATCCATGCACTGTAGTTAACTGATGTATTCTTCAATTGATTAAGTTAATATTTAGTGAATTAATTTTTAATTAATTCACACCACTCTCACTAGTGTATCAATCAGTTAGACTAGATACAACTAGCTCAATTGTGTCTAATTGAGTTAAACTGAACACAACTCCACCAACTACTTCTAAAACTCCACTAAACTCTGTCACATGAGTTCTAACTGAAGTCCTCCATGCAATAGCTCCACTTAACCCTCATGAATAGCGTAATTCCTTCTGTCAGCTCATGTGCCACATCTGTGCACTTAACTGAAGTGCTCCAAGAGAATAAGTTAATGTTTATAGTCCAAATATTATTAAGAGCTAATAATATTCGACATATCTATTTTTAGACTGGCAATCTAAAAATAGATTCCTCCCAATATGTCTAAAAATAGAAGTCCATCTATTTTTCCAACTTGACCAACCATCCACAAATAGCATCCTGCAACTCATAGAATATGATCGACATGTCTAAAAATAGACATAGTCTAAAAATATACATAGTCTAAAAATAGAATTGCACCAAAAATAGCTTGTGGGCCCACTTAGTGAAGGCGACTCTTTTCACTAAGCTCATCATCTTTTTGCAATATCAATACTCCCTCTCAACAAGATAGGGATTATCTGCCACCCCGATCCTACCTCTATGGTATTCGAATTTGATTCTGGTGAGCGCCTTTGTCAAGATATCAGCATCCCAATCCTCCGTAGGAATGTAAGAAAGTAACATGATCTTCCGTTGCACACAATCTCTGAAATGATGATACCGGATGTCAATGTGTTTAGATCTATCATGAAATACTGGATTAACCGAGAGTTTGATGCAACTCTGATTATCACAATATATCACAGTAGGCTCTAAGTGTGAACTGAACAACCAGACCAGGATCTTCCTCATCCATATAGCCTCACATGCAGCCAAACTCGCTGCCATGTACTCGGCCTCTGCTGAACTGAGTGCCACGGATCTCTGTTTCCTGCTGTACCAAGAAACTGCTGTAGACCCGATACTGAAAATCCCTCCAGATGTGCTCTTTCTGTCTGTTGGGATCTCTGCCCAATCTGCATCCGTGAAGCCATGCAGCTTCATCTCATCCGACTGTCTGTACCACAATCCATATCCCGATGTGCCTCTGAGATATCTCAATACATGCTTCCCCGCCTTCCAAAAGAGCTTGGTAGGCTTAACCATAGCTTGTGAAAGCTGGTTAATAGCATAGCATATGTCCATTCATGTATTGACTAGATACATGAGCGAACCAACCAACTATCGATAAACAGTGGCATCCACTACCTCTGCCGATGTAGCATCCTCTTTCCTCCAACCACCAGGAAGAGGAGTGTCGATAGGCTTGCAGCCTTGCATGTTGAACTTCTCCAGTATTTCCCGGGCATACTTGCCTTGAGACACAAATAGTCCATCACTACGCTGCCAAATTTCCAATCCCAGGAAATAATGAAGGAGGCCCAAGTCCTTCATCTCAAACTCCTTTGCAAGATCAACCTTGCATGAGAGTATCAACTGTTCATCACTCGTCAAAATCAAATCATCTACATAAAGTACAATGATCAGCAACTTACCCTCCACCACAATCTGGTATGGGTTTGGATCCGCCTCACTCTTGGTGAATCCAAGACTGGTGAAATAACTGTCTATCTGTGTGTACCAAGCACGAGGTGCTTGTTTCAACCCATACAACGCTCTTTTGAGCCTGCACACATGCAAATCGCTGCTGAAGATCTTGAAACCTTCGAGCTGCTCTATGTACACCTCCTCCTCAATGACTCCATTGAGGAATGCAGTATTCACATCCATCTGATGAATGTGCCATCCCATCTGCGCTGAGAGAGCTAGGATGCTCCGTATGGAAGAATACCTTGCGACAAGTGCAAAGGTTTCCTCATAGTCGATCCCATCAATCTGTGAGAAGCCCCGGGCAACAAATCTTGCCTTGTACTTCTCGACGCTCCCGTCAGCTGCTTGCTTCACTTTGTAGATCCATCTCGAACCTACCACTGATTTCCCTTCTAGCCTTGGGACAATCTCCCATGCACTGTTTCTGACAATCGAATCATACTCTTCCACCATGGCATCTACCCATGCAGGGTCCTCCACAGCTTCCTCGAAAAAAGATGGTTCTGTCACGATACACTTGCTCATCATAGCCATGTATCCAGTATATCGGTCAGGTGACTGTCTCTATCTGCGCTGTGATGTAGGTGCTCCTACAATCTTCTTTGCATCAAGATTCAGTCGCTCAGCTTCTATAGTGCGCTTCCGCCCTCTAATGGTTGGTGTTGCATGAGTGGTTTCTTCCACTCCATGAACCTCCTCTTGTGGCTGATCCACATCCTAAGGCTCATCCTTAGGAACTAATAACTCCTCATTTGCATGCAAGTGTGGCTCCCTCTCAAGCGAACACTTCATGGCTTTATCCTTATGAAATTTGATATCCCGTCACACAACAATCTTCCGACTGTCTGGAAAATACACACGATAGTTGTGGGGTGTTTCTGTGTACCCCACAAATATCCCAACCTCTGCGGTCGGCTCCAGCTTCTTCCTGGCATCCTTCGTCACATGAATGTAAATAGGTGAGCCAAAAATCTTCAAATGATAAATATCAGGCTTCTTACCAGAAAACGCCTCTTCGGGTGTACTCATGCCAAGTACTCTATGAGTTCAACGGTTTTGCACATAAACCGCAGCGTTACAAGCTTCAGCCCACAAGTGTATGGGAAGGCCCTGATCATGCAAAATCGCCTGTGCAACACCCACGATCGTTCTGTTCTTTTTCTCCGCGACCCCATTCTGCTGTGGGTTATGAGGCGCTATGAGCTCTCTTCGAATTCCTTCTGCGCTGCAAAAGTATTTGAATTCGCCAGAGATGAATTCACCACCATTATCGCTCCTAAGAGCCTTCACCTGCTTCCCTGACTCTTTCTCCACCAGTGCCTTGAACTCATAGAACTTTGAGAATGTCTCGCTCTTCTTCTGCATGAAGAAGATCCAACACTTACAAGAAAAATCATTAACAAATATCACATAGTACCTGTGCTTTGCTGTCGAAGCTACTAAGAAAGGTCCACACACGTCTGTGTGAATTCTCTCAAGGATCGTCGTGGCGCGCCTATCCTTCTCATGAAAGGTGGCTTTCACAAATTTTCCCAAAGTACATCTGTTGCACGATCTAATTGCGCAAGTGTACCCTTGGGAAGCCCAGTAGAAATCTGCTGCAAAATTTTCAAAGCGCCATGGTGAATATGGCCCAATCTCCTATGCCACAATTCACCCTCATCCCGGCTCACCACTCCTTCTTCTTTGCCTAGAATTGCTACACAGCCCTCTACCTGCAATTGATAAAGGTTCTTAACTCGAACCCCTATCCTCCGGGTTTTACCAGTTGCCTTACTGCGCAAGAAAGCCTTTCCCTCGCTAAAGACAACATCATATCCCTTGTCTTCCAACATCGCCACAAAGATAAGATTCTTCTTCAATCCTGGAACATGCATGACATCCTTCAAGATGAAAGGTTTGCCAGACTCCCTCTCAAAGGAAATGGTCCCAATACCAGTCGCACTGTATCTACCATAATTGCCCATCTCGATGTGCACTCCAAGATCCTTCTCATCTAGATTAGTAAACAAATATTTGTCTCCGGTCATATGGAAAGACGCATCACTGTCAAGAAACCACATTGATCCCATCACACTTGAGACCAAGCATGCGATTAGCGAAAAATCCATCTCAAACTGCGAGGCTAAGGCCTCTCCAGCTGCAGATCCAGCAGCCTTCTTATTTTTCTTCTTCTGTGGACAATTAGTGGCGTAATGTTCGTGTTGGTGACAATGAAAGCACTTCACCTTGGACATGTCCTGCTTCTTGCCTTTCGCACCAGATTGAGAAGGATTTTTCTTTCCCTTCCTCTTCCTTGCTTTGGCAGCGAAAGCGCAATTTTCTTCATCTTCATTCTTCGATGAAGATCCATCCCTGGTACTCCGCCTTATCTCCTCCTGCACAAGATCCGACCAAAGTCGCTCCCATCCTGGCAGTTTCTCCCAACCATTGTCAGAGTCCTCATAGGAATGCCAACTCTTCGAAAGCCCAAGGAGAGCCAAGCTCACCAAGTCCTCTTCATCTACAGTAACTCCCACACTTCCCAGCTCATCCCTGCACTAGAAAAACTTCGTGAGGTACTTGGGTATACTTTCGCCCTTCTACATTTTTATTTTCCTGAGTTTATCCTTGAGCACCAACTTTCTCTGGTTGCTCTTGCTTTGGAACAAGTATGTCAAAGCTTTCCACGTCAATAATGGAGAAGATTTACCATGAAGGCTGGACACTATGTGATCCTTCACACCTTCCAACAGAATCCTTTGACATTTTTCTGTCTTATTTTTCCATGCGTCAAGTGTGGCAGCATCGCTAGAAGCAGGTTTTGGAATTTCTGCATCTATGAACTCCTTCAACCCATTATCCTCCAGCACCGCCTCCATCCTGTCATTCCATGCAATATAATTCGAGCTGCCCTCAAGGGCATACTCCAATCGCAATCCGTTGAAAGAAATCTCAACTTCGACACCAGGAAAACACTACTACAAATTCGAATTTCACCAGCACAAAACTCAACCACTTCAATGATTTGCAATTGCTCCAATGATCAATATAGCTCTGATACCACGTAGAAATTATATAACTAATGCGTTATACATCCAAGATTCTCCTGATCACACACTATTTGACTTCATGCACAATACAGAATCCCTTCTACTATTGATCATCATATGTAGAAATTAAATCAATTGCATGCACACATTGAAACCATAAAAATTCACACATATGAACACAATGTTTTAACGGGAAAGCTTGAAGCTAAAAACCCCAACTATCTGTATATAATATATGTCATAGAGATCATGTAACAATCCTCATACAAAGCTTCTCACAAGCTCTCAGTACAATACAATCGCTACACACTAATCAGGTCCGATCTAGCAAATCCATGCACCGATCTCTGCCACCTGCTAGCCTGCCTCTACTGCACAATCCCTACTGAAGAATGGCTCTGAATGAACTCGAATTGGTCCAGCCTTGCTCACGCAATCCTCATTGGCATCTCTACTCTGTGTTGGATGCAATCAATGCATCACTATAGTCACAACTGATAATCAACTTGCCCTTTCACCTATCTCTCCATTGGTCTCCACTGAAACTGTCCATGCACTGTAGTTAACTGATGTATTCTTCAGTTTATTAATGAGTTAATATTTAGTGAATTAATTATTAATTAATTCACACCACTCTCACTAGTGTATCGATCAGTTAGACTAGATACAACTAGCTCAATTGTGTCTAACTGAGTTAAACTGAACACAACTCCACCAACTACTTATACAACTCCACCAAACTCTGTCACATGAGTTCTAACTGAAGTCCTCCATGCAATAGCTCCACTTAACCCTCAGGAATAGCGTAATTACTTCTGTCAGCTCCTGTGCCACATCTGTGCACTTAACTGAAGTGCTCCAACAGAATAAGTTAATGTTTATAGTCCAAATATTATTAAGAGCTAACAATATTGGACATATCTATTTTTAGACTGGCAATCTAAAAATAGATTCCGCCCAATATGTCTAAAAATAGAAGTCCATCTATTTTTCCAACTTGACCAACCATCCACAAATAGCATCCTGCAACTCATAGAATATGATTGACATGTCTAAAAATAGACATAGTCTAAAAATAGACTTGCGCCAAAAATAGCATGCGGGCCCACTTAGTGAAGGCGACTCTTTTCACTAAGCTCATCATCTTGTTGCAATCTCAACATCGAGAACATGGAAAAATTACTGATTACGGAATTGGAAAGAGTGTATCCCTATCACATTTAATGTTTGTGGATGACCTCCTAATAATAGGAAAATTTGACCCTTCTGAATGGCGGGTGATCTTCAATATAATTTTAGATTTTGGAAATGCATTAGGTGTTCTTGTGAACCAGTCAAAGTCAGTATTGATCTCAAGTGATCCAAAATCCGCAGAGATAATGGAGATTTCAAACATATTTGGGGTTAAATCCTCACAAATGGACGACGAATTCCCTTACTTGGGCTTATTTCTAAATCCTAATAGATACAAGAACAAAGACTGGGACTAGTTGTTGTAAAAAATCAGAAAGTGAGTCTACTTGTGGTCACATCAGTGGATATCCCTGGGGGGCATATTATTCTTGTAAAAAAAATTATGCACAACATCCCTATATACTGGATGTAAATCTTCAAGATACCAAAATGATTTTTGCGCAATATTAATGCAATAATATCTGGTTTCATATGGGTTGGCACTCAAAAAAATGAAAACTCGATATCAGCTTGGACATCATAAATTTCTCAATCAAACATGGTGGTTGGGGGCTATTGGAGACTCATTCCTTCAACTCGACACTCTTACTAAAAAAAAAAATCGGAGAGTTATCACAAACACGAAACTTTGGAACCAGATTATAAAGATAAAATAACTCTAGAACAAAGACTTCATTGACTGGATTCGAGCTAGTGCACCAAATCCACAACACTACTTGTTCTCATGGCACAAATTTCTACACGACATGCACTAGATATTTAGCAATCTAAAATGGGATGTCGGAAAGGGTTCCATTGCTAAAATTGGCCTGGATACCTTATCCAAAATAATAGGTCCTCAACTATTATCCTTTCAAATGATTAATTTTTTGCATAAAAATTGTTTATCTGTGATATAGGACATTGCAAACAAAAATATCTCATCCTCCATATATACACACTGGAAAGAAGGGGAAGAGCTAGAAATCCCTGTTCATTTGATCTAGGAATGGAATTCATACATCATTGATCTAAGAATCATGGATTGTACTATCCCTAAAGAATATAGATTTACTTGGTGTGGAAGGTCACAACAAGATCGAGTCAAAACATCCGAGGAATATGAGATAATCCACCATCCTCGCCGGAACAATCGTATCTTTCCTTGGCTAGTCAGAAGTTGGAAATGGAATTTCCCACTCAAAATAAAATGTTTCTCTTTGCTAGTGACGCATAACAAGATTTTGACTTGGGACAAAATTAGGAAGAGGGGTTTCCAAGGGCTGGGAAGATGTTGTCTCTATAAATATGCAAGAGAGGAAATTAATCACCTCTTTATACTATTTCCTTTCACCTCCTCTATCTAGAAAAATGTGATCAAAATGACTAATCCCTCTACAACCTCGGACCACTCTGACATCCTTTCCTGCCTTGGTTGTTGGCCTGAGGACCACCCACAACACCGATCATCGATAAATGCCCTCACATTTAAGAATATCCCTTCCAATATCTCACAAACCAGCTGCAACATTTTCTGATTCTATCTAGAATACTCTCCTGTCAAACAATCAACTCCTCAAATCCCTTCCTCCTCATAACATCTTGTCTTCCTCCCCAATGGCTTTTTTTGATGGGGCCTCTTCTTTTGACTCTTGTGGATGTAGAATGGTTATCTACCTAAGTCTTGAGAGACTCTAGAGGTTCCATTAGCACTACGTTATTGGAACTAATTCACGGGCATAAATCCTTGATCTTTGTCGGGTCCTTTTCTGTGCATCTTGGCTTGAAATCTCAACTCTCACTGTCTTTGGGGACTCCAAATCCATCATAGATTGGGAAAATAATCGCAGAAAATTGAACTCATAAAACCTAGATACATGGAAATGTCGAATCAAAGTCTTGCTCCATGCTTTCAACTCTGTCTCCATCACTCACATCCATCATAGACAAAATGGTGAAGCAGGTTTCCTCTCAAAGGAAGGTTGTAGTTCAAACCCTAACAAGATCTTCTTCAAATATTTTGCCTCCGGTTGTTTTCAACGATCAGATACATTCAGATTTAATTGAATGCACCTGCTAGTGATCTAAGAACTGCCAAAGGAATGTGTAATAGTAATGATTCAACTTTGCATTTTAGAGCAATGATTAATCATCATAGCAACTCGTTTTTAGAGCAATATTTAATCAAGTATAGAAACACTTCTTAAACAAATAGGATGAACCTATGGGATCCTAATACCCTGTTTTATTGTACTTTCTTATTACTATTAATCTGAAGCATTTTTCTATTTTGGAAAAAAAAAACTTAGGCTAAGAATTTCCATCGATGTCAAATAAAGATTAATGGAAGGTTTAGTGTAATCGATGCCAATATGAATGAAGTCTATAGGAGTGATTTTATTTATTCGTCTTTATAATTTCAGGTTGTTCAAAAATCATTCTAGCAACATATAAAGATGTTTTGTGACATTTCATTTGCTAAAACTAATGACAACAAACATTATTTTAACAAAATTGAGAGAAAATTCTTAGGTGGTTCCCTATCATTCATCAATATGATAGGTAAATCATTTAATTATTAAAGTATGCGTTTTCGAAAACATTTTTTGAGATGAAATATAATATTTTTCGCCTAATGTGTGATTTTCATCAAATAAAGAGTTACAATCACTTTTTAAAGGTTTTGATGTAGATTAAACAATTATTGTTTATTTTAATCAAATTTTACTTATTTAACTTAACAAAAAAAATAGCTCCAAAATTTCAAATAATGAAGAACATAAATCTTACTAAACCATGGAACTAACTATGGGATTTTTCACCCCGGATGCGGGTGCTTGCTAGGTTCACAAGGAAACATGGGGCAGCCATGTGGACAAACACACGGCGCACCCACGTGATCCTCCCTTGGGATCCTCACTGCATTAACTGCTGGCATGAGATGGCCATTAAAACTCCCTCCACCACCCTTAAGGCGACGTACCCGGAGGCCCTCGCATTTACTCTCGCCTTGATTAATAAGCTCGTCACCCCATCCCTCTCCTCCACTTTGTGTCTCGACCGTCAGCTAGCTGTGCTTTTCATTGTGCTCGTTGCCTTGTCTCAGGAGCTTTGCCTCGGCCCCTTCTCTGTTCATGGGGGCAACTGTTCCTCCCCTAATTCCGCCTCCTCCCCCCTTCTGTCTGGTGATTCTCCCCTCTGGACCAGTATGCCCCGTCGCCACTGAATGAGGCGTCGAAGAGCTGGGGGGGCAGGGCCTTCCCTCTCGACCACCTTTGTCAATTTCCCCCAACCACGACCTAAACCTCTCCTCCTCCTGGATTGTGCATGATAGCCCCCCTCCTCCCATCCTGAATGCGCAGCTCACCCTGCAGCTTCCCGACCCTGCTTTCCTCCCGTCCTCTTCCCGCTCCAAGAAACGAGCTCATAAATCAACCATCTCCCTGGAGCCAGCTTTCATCCCGCGGAAGATGAAAGCCCTTCCCGTGCAACCCGCCTCCAGTAGTAGTGGCAACTCCAGCGGCTCTAGCGACGACAACTTGGACTCAGATGTAGAAGGTAACTAGGAGCAGAACGTTGGCAACAGTTTGGACCCTCCACAGGTGCACGCGGCCTCTCCGTGGGACGACTTGCAGCTGGACACTCTGGTGGAGCGACTTGGTCTTCTAGCTTTGCCACGATCTCCTCCTGCCGCAAACGTGTCCAGCTTAGACACTGTGGACTATGTCTACGTCTGCAGAATCTTTGAAGAAGCTCCTTCCCCCAGCAACAAGCATGAAGGTCCTCCTTAGATTTTTCACTTCAGATCTTTTTAGCATATTCAAGTCCAGGAAAGCTATACTCTGTTTTTTACGCTCTCTTTTGAAAACTCTCTTTGTTGGTTTCCCGTTTCAGGCAGCATTTACTTTGTGGTTTCTAAGGACTAGTTTCCCCTCTTGGGGCAGTCCAGCTCTTGGCAGCAAATTATCGAATTTTCCCTCTAGAATGGACTTGTCCATCCCTCATGATGCGCCATGTAACTTTTTGTTAAATATGATATAATAGAGATAGAATTACTTAGAAAAAAAAAAAACTATGGGATTTTTCAAAATAAATTTTCATTTATGTAAATTGTAATATTGTTTTACTTTTAATTTATTTTAGTTTTCATTTTATTTTGTTTCATTTTCAATTTAGATATTATTTTTTTATTATTTTTTTAGATCCTAAGAATATCAAACACATCTCTTATTTTCAATGACTATCAACATTCTAACCATTGTAAAATATATTTCATTAATATAACTTTTGTGCTAATATTACAATACTTTATTTGTGTAGATACTTCAATATTTATATCAATCATGATGACGCATGGATACACCTATAGGTATATATCAACCACATTTTGTACAAACCCTAATGTATGCCAAACTAACAATTGTAGTGAAAGATGACTATGGCATTAATTATCACTCAACACTATAGTTACATTTCATTTTCATGGTAAAAGAAATTATTAAAAATCATTCAACATTGGAACTTAAATCCTTCACAAAGAAAATATGTATAGTCAACCATGGTTGCCTCGAGAGAAGCCAAGTGCTTTTCACAAAGATTAATAGGGATCTTAACACTACATGCATGATTGCAACACTTCCAGCCAACATGGAGTGGGTTTTGGCCTCGCCCTAATTCACAGATATTAGAGCCTCGAGTGTTGGGAGGAACATGTCTGTTACGATCACTGTTGAAATATCTCTTCATTCTCGACGAAATGAAATGTATGAAGGCATCATTAACCACTTGGGGCTAATGCATAGGTGGTTCGTGTATCGAAGGGACAAGACATGAGGGACAAGGTAGGATGGGTGAACTACCACCGTCCTTTAAATTTCAATTAAATCAATTCTCTTGTAACACTCAAGAGGAGAGGGTTGGGTGAAATCACAACCCTCCATGTTATTATGAGATGAATAATATTATCTTATCATTCAATCTAGTTCATTGATTTAAAAAATAAATAAAAATTTGCAAGCTTACTTCCATTGAGTTGGTGTAACATGGAAAATTTTAACGAAGGAAAATTATCTTAAAGTTTAAAAACATTGGCTAATCTCACTAGTCTCTTATATGCAAACTATAAAATTATTCAAATTTGCGGCAACATTAATAGACAGTATAAAATTTGAATAATTTTATACTGTCTATTAATGTTGGCGATTTTTAAGGTAAAATAATTTTATATCGTAAAAGCTTGGCGAATCATTTTTATAAAAAAAATGGAAATTCGTGATTCTTTTTTTGGAAAAATCATGGAAAATTAGCCCATGTGCAAATTTTAACCCCTAAAATTTTCCATGGGATAGACATTGTCGAAGCAGTGGAAGTTTTGAGTCCATTCGTGGCTATTTTTGGACATTAACATTAGGCCACAATGAAGAGGGTCTTCAAGTATTTGTAAGGCACTTTTAGATATTCCATTTTCTATAATAGTGATGTTTCAAGAATCCACACTTAGAATATATACATGGTTATGTGGATTCTTATTGGGTAGGGATGTAAGTAGAAGGAGATCTACAAGCATTTGTGTGTTTCCATTGTTTGGCACTACAATAAGTTGGATGAACATGCAATAAATAGTGGTATATATGTCCACTATATATGTAGAGTATATAATAACTACTTGTGCATGTAAGGAGACCATTTAACTTATGAAGCTGGATTCAAAAATTGGGCTAACTCAAAGAAATGTGACACTTCGCATAATGGTGTAGATGCATTGATGAAGCCAGTGAGCACATGTAAGTTCAACACCTTATAGCTTGAAATCCTTTAGTGGAGTAGGGGCATTCATTATTGATAGGGAATAAATCCTCCAATATTGGTAGGGAATAAATGCATGTCTACAGTAGGCAATGGATCCTAAGCAATAGAAAAGTGGTTTGTTGCATGTAGATCGGGAAATCCTGAAAGGTTTTTGTTATGTCTATTTATTGAGTGCTAGGATTGGTGGAAAATAATGTACTTGGGAGTTTTAATTTACAATTATGTTTTCCAAATTTCTATGCAATCCTTATGTTGCTTTTAAACACTCTTGTTGAGATCACAATGTCTTTGTAATGTATTGTAACAATTTAATTGTTAAATGATACATTGAGCATGCTTTAGAGCCAGGTTTTTAAACCAAAATGCGTTCATGGTTTAGAGTGAGGTTTTTAAACCAAAAACCTTTTTTCCAACCAATTGTTACTTAATAATGATTTTCTACTTCTTTGATTTGGAGACATCAAAGAGATTTAAGGCTACAAGATCTCTGCTGCAACAGATGCAAACAAAATGCACACACTTATCGTGGCCAATGCATCGCCCGCTCGAGTTCTGAACAGCAAATATTTCAGTGAACTCCTCAAACGTTATTAATTTTAATTTAATTGTGAGAATTTTAATTTAATCGTGAGACCATTCGACTTCACAAACGTCTTTCTCACCCGGAAATATAAAATGAGAAATCTAAAAAGTCCTGATTATATTGGAGATATTGGGTGAATCAGGATTAACAAGGTTATGGATTGTCCCATCTATTATCAGTAAGAAACCCTGTAAATAGAGGAAATAGCATGTTTGCTTACATCCAGATTAAAATAGTCTCCACAGGTGATGAGTCTGAGATGATCCCGCCCAAAGAGATTCACAAAATAACCCTAAAACAAACAAACCCTAACTCTTGATGATGTCGCCACCGTAATAACATTTGAAATCCAATCATGCGTGCAAGAATCTTATTAACTCATTCAAAGAATATACAAGGACGGTAAAAGGATCCTTTATTTTCTCAATGGTTAAACAATGAAGTAAGAAAAAATACAAAATGCTCTCTTGTCCAGAACAGAATAACCTCCATAGAAACCACACCTATAATGTCATATACATAAAGAATAACCTGAAACGAAACCTATACCTATAATGATGTCGTATACATCAAGAATATGTTACATATCAGAAATATATGTATAAGAAGTAAACAATAGCCGCCTGCAATAGATCTCAGTAAAATCAACAGGCCATGAAGGGGACGAAGGCGGCAACGAGAGTGGCAAATAGAGAGGGGAGGAAGGGCAATGAAGCGGCCCCTGCCTCCATTGCCGGACTCGGTGCTGCTGCTTTCACCTCTGCGGCTTCTGCTGCCCCCACCACTATAATCAGAACGACCAAGAAAGCTGCAAATGTGTAGTTGCCTAACCCTGCCATTGTTGCTCACACCCACAAGAAACCTGCCGCTCCGACGATATAGCGAAAAGGCCAAACCCTAAGCCCAATCGCACTGCAACAAATGCGAAATCTGTGACAGATACCCCAAAATCTGAGGCCGCAATGATTCTTTGCTTAGACTCGAACTTTAATCAGAATGGGCCAAGAAATGTAACTCCCAGAATTTGCTCAGCAGGATGCAGACTCGCGCATATTTATTTTCCTTCCGGGAATCGCACAGCCAATAGAATGTACACATTTCACAAGAAAAATAATATAAAATACTCTTCCAGCTGTCTGCGCCTCGGAACCAACTGGCAATTTACGCGTGTCGTACAAAAAAGTAATATAAAATATTTCTTCCAACTATAAAGATGAAAGGGACAGCGAACGAATGAATTAGGGATGGCCACAGCTGACGGACAGCGAGGCTGCCTGTGATCGTTAGCAATGTGCGGCCAATGTCAGTAGTCGAGATGAGGTAGGGACATGTGCTTTGACCCTGCTGTGACGGACGGCCCTGGCAAGGCAACGGCTACATGTTACATTTCTTTTAACTATTTTATTTTACTTTGAAGTTGTCTACCGAGCCTGTGAAATATCTCGCACGGCAGAAAATTGTTGGAATCAGGTCAACTAAAACTCGAAAAATCAGGTGCTTAGAGTGTTTAGAATCTATTTTTGATGCTGGAAATAGATTCAGCACTATCAAAAACTTTTTGGGCATTTAAAATATTAAAGTTTAACATCTGTAAACAAGATTCTGGGCAAATTTTTGCAGGATTTTCTGAAAATCATTACCGGATTTTGAGTGAAAACTCGGCCTTTTTAGACTACGCGTTTTACTTTTATGAATTTAATTTCCAAATTTAATAAATTTTATGTTTTCCAAAATTTTAAATATTATAAATTTATTTTTTTGGGCGATAGACATGGTCTATTCATCATTTTTACTTTTAAAGAGATCAAAGATCTTAAATACATACTATTTAGACCAAATTTGAACCAACAACTTCACAAAATACTTTAACAATATTTTTAAATTATTTAACATGTTATATTAAATTTAATATTCTTAAAATAATTTAAATTTGTCACCTTTGGGATATTAAAAAGGTTGAAGATGAAAAATATTTTTTCTTGGTTTGCATGGCTCTTAGTCACATCCATTCTCATTTCCAAAACATCTATCACAATACCAACTTTCATGATTTATTAAGTGAGCAAAACTATAGTAATCTGGAAAGGCTTCTTTCCTTTCTTTTTGATCATAAAAATACTAGCAATTGCACATGTGGCGCAAAGGAACGCCGAAAGGAGAGGAATGGTGTATCTTCGGTTTCACCGGCAGGTGAGAAGTTTTTTGCGGGGGCAGTTTGTGCCACAAGTATGAAAATGTGTGAGAGGGGAGTTGAATCAGATTATATGTTAGTTTTGAAGAGGCGCTGGTGAAGGAGTTAACTATTAATGAGATATCTGTGCATTTGTCAGCTGTTGGTGGGTTGAGCTACATGGTTTGAGCGGTGTGGAAAACATTTCTGAAGATGTTGTGAGCAAGAGTTGAAGCTTTGAAAATGATATAAGAAGAAGGAGTTGAAACCATAACAAGAACCGTAGAAGTGATAAGACCATATCTGAAAACATATTTTTGAAATACTTAATTTGAATTTGAAATATTTATATTTATTTTAATAAAAATACTAATTTTTAAATTAATATGATTAAATTGTAATTTATGTAATTATTTTTTTTATTTCATTTTGTATATTTATTTATTAATGTTTGTTCTATTTTGTTTCTATTGATTTATTTATTGTATTCTTATTTTTGCAATAAAGTTTTTTTTTTTTTTATCTATTTTATTTTAATTTTAATTATATCTTTATTTTATTTTATTTCTATTTATTTATTAATATTTTATTTATTTATTTAATTATTATTATTATTATGATTTTTTTTTTCTCTTTTTTTTGTTTGGAAATGCACGAGAGTGATTTGCCGAGAGTGGTCAAGAATTACGGGAAGAGTAGAAATATTACTAGTACTGACATTTCGCTTGACAGAAGCATATGTTAGTACAAACTCAAAAACCACTTTGAGCTACGGACTCATACAGCACCAACAGATATTTTGAATTTCTCTGACTTTGATTTCTTGGTTGTAGCCTCAACACCAAACAGTGAATGATATTATGACTCCCACTCCAAATCCTGTCAACAATCCCCTGAAATACAGGAATAAAGCACCCTGAAATAATATAGAACAAAACACATGCCAATTCTTAAACATCTTAGCAGTTATTTTCTCCTTTCAGTTGACCATGTAACTAAAAAACAGTTATCATGTGTGTATCTACAATCTGTTAAAAGGGGTGAATGTGAACATGTAACTATATCCACTGGGATAAGTTGATAAAGAAAAGGCTAGCTTACCTTTGCAACTCAGATTTGTAACCCAGCCAATGATTGTGACAACATGTCGATTGGAAAGTAACTACATTCCAACAATACTAAAATGAAATATAAACAATGGCAAATAAACACAATGCAAACCCTCATCCAATATCAATCATAGCAATCATATTTTTTATTTAGCCATGAAACTTGCGCCAAGGCAGGTAAAATATCTCAATGTCAAATCTATAACTTTTAGCCATGAAACGTGGGGCAGGGCAGGTCAAACAGTTCAACGTTATGAATGCTATAGTAGAGTATGAATGGTATAGTAGTAAAACATGAAAAGGAAAAAGACAAGCTTGCAATAGGCGGTAGAGTCTAATGCTTGGAAAATGCAGTATCAGATATTTACTTTGATAGCAGTACCCATGCAGTACTGTGGCCAAAATGATATCGGTGGTTCCTATTTAAGGCAAACATACTCATGCCAATATTTAAGAGACAGATTTCTGTAGTTGAGTGAGTGCTCTCATTGATACTCTTCAAATTTTCAAATTCTAAAATCACTAGTCATAGCAATGATTTTGTAAGATCCAAACAAGCTGATAAGACCTCCACATTGACAACTTTAACACCTTCACATTGCCTTCATTCAATTCTAAAACCATGTGTTGGTTTCTTAGATGTGCATATAATGTACACAACGCTGCAGAATCTCAAACCTACTTGTCTAGGCAAAAGAGCAGGACATGATGGCCTTCAATATGAACGAAGTTTTTACTTTATAGATTGTCTATTTCACTCTTCCCATTAAACAAAGGCTCCTTTGCCAAAAGTTCTGCCAGTATACATCCCAAGGACCACATATCAATTGCTGTTGAGTACTGTTTTGCTCCCAATAGAAGCTCCGGAGCTCTGAATCAATTAATAATAGAATATCATTTAGGAAAACTGAAACACTTAAGCTTCTCCAAATCATTTTCATTTACTATTTCTCAGCCACAACTCGGAAGCATCCTACAGAAATCAGACTGAACTCAATTAAAATTATTATAAATTATAATGCAATGTATAAAGCATCATAAGTGACAGTAAAGTTAAGCATTCATTATTTAATTGACAGCAGTACACACAAGAAAGAAGACAGATATTGCTCGAGAGAAAATCAAAATGCTTTAAGGATCTTTCTCACATGTAAAAAGCGTAATGGCCACAATTAGACAGCCCTTGCTTTGAAGGCGTCATAGGTGTGACCAGATACTGTTCAAATGTCCAAATGTTGGTAAAATTGTATGGGGCATCATCCTGAGGAGTAATGTTTGACTTATTAGAAGAAATATAGGCAATCAGGGATCCAGTCAATACCTGTACCATAAGGTGACAACCATTGGTGTATAAGGTTTCAAAGTCAGGCATACTGAACAATTTTTACTATGTTCTAAACTACAGAGATTAAATGAGAAATCCCCATTAATATTTGTAAGAGAAGCTTTAAAAATTATCTGTGTTATCACCACAACTAAAACATTTGTTTGGGGACTTTAAAAGTTTCTGAAACATTTTTTTTACTCTAATAAAATGCTTCGTTGAACTATTGAGATGATGACACTGCGTGGAAAAAAAAATGGGCTGCAAAGTCAGATGCCGCACATTGGTAACCAGGGTTATTGACAAAATTTTCTTTTTTTAATAAAATACTTTGCTTAACTACTAAAATATATTCCCAAAAGAACTGGGCTGCAAAGGCAGCGTCCACAGGCTCTCGTTCAAAGTTCAGAATTGCCTTAGAAATGCCTTCGAAGCTTAATACCTGAACATAAATATTAACATTCATTAAATCCAATTTGTCTGGCCAGATGGTCCACGCATTCAGAAGACAGCAGAGAACAAGAGGGATAAAGAATTCATGGATAAGGGGCGCTCAAACTACCCCTCTTCCTGACACTTTTCCACACACTCAGAAGAGTTCAGAAAACAAATGACTTAAATAAGGCTTGGATAAGGGGCACTCAAACTACTTTTTTCCTGACACCTGTCCACACATTCAGAAGAGTTCATAAAACAAAAGACATAAATAAGGTGCGGATAAGGGATACTCAAACCACAACTCTTCTTGATGCTTTTTCTGGAAGAAATTTGCCCTGAATCCAGCTGTGGAAATCTCAATCCCCAAAATCTGCAATCTCAACAACAGTTAACTGTAATATAAGGGTATTTTTCCATCTCTGAATCAACCCAGATCGATGAAATTGCAATTCGAGCCACCGTTCACTGCAATTTTAGCAATTTTTGATTCACTGGATTCCATTGATCAGTAGGTTGGAAAAGATTCAAGAGGTATATTTTTTCTGTTTTTATAGCATTCTGTTTGTGTTTTGCACATATGAGCAATGGGATGAGATTGAAATATTTTATTGTTGGACTTAATTCTGAACTTTTTATTTTTGAAATAAAAAATCCAAACTTAATGTAAAGGATCTTAAAGCATGTATGCCTAGGTTTATTTGATTCTGAGTGAAGAATATCTCCACCATAAAGCCTAACTTATGCTTGTAGCTGAGCCCAATGTTGAAGTGTACATGGCTGAAGCTGATTCCTTGAGGCCAAATTCAGCACTTATGTGGCCTTTATTTAACCAAAACACAGACCCTTGATCAATGCATACTACTGCAAAGGGAGGTTCTTTCTATTCACAGTCACCCCTGACTTTTTTTATCATTATAAGGCTGAGTTGTATGAATCCACAGGGCTGTTTTTATGCCACCACTGCAGCAAGTTTGAATCCCATCATTTTCTCTGTGTAAGGCCAAATTCAGACCCACCTTAAGCTGAATTAAGTGCTACAAAATCTTGGGTATTGGCTAGACGAGATCCATCATTTTCTGAGTACATTATACATTGTTGGTTATACACTGAAGCTGGAAACGAACTTATGCTTGTAGCTGAGCCCAATGTTGAAGTGTACATGGCTGAAGCTGATTGATAAAGACGGATATCTACATTGGTGTGCCCTTCTGGAGGAAAGTTGATGCTCAAGAAGTCAGTTTGTTTAAGGACAAATACCCGGTTCTCAAGTTTCTATTATTCACTGTGTATATAGGTCTCTCTATGCTCAAATTAGTTGTTGTTCCCTTATATCTGTCTTAAATACCATTCTAGGTTTAATATAAATATCAGTCCGGAATTTTAAAGTTTATCTTGAGCATGTGTTCAATGAATATGATTACTTGGTATTAAACTTCCAGAATAACATCTATAGAACCTAGAAGCATTCATTTGGTTTAGGATAGTCATTGTTGATGTCAATTGAAACAAGCTGGAAAAGAAATTGCATCTTCAACAATATACTCACAATCTGTTTGATGAAATAGCTCACTGAAAATATTCATTAAAACATAGAAAACACTGGTGTTTTGAGTCATTCTCAAAGTTGTAACATTACAGATGCACAAAATTTGGGAACATTACAATGTCAAATGAAATGTATGATAGAAATGTGCTGATGGTGCAAGTGAAACCATACAACCCTATGAAAAGGCCATGAAAATAACACAACTCATGCACAGTGAACAAATACGATAGTGGAACTTGGATGTTTGATATAAAATAGAAATTCACACAACTGCAAGTATCAGGATAGGAGAAGAAGACCACCTATCAAATGGAAAGGTAAAGTGAGGGAAGCTTCACTGGGCATAAGTGAAATTAAAACAGAAATCGGATTATGGGAAGTATCACATGAAGCCTTTGTGATACTGAAAAAATGTTGGCCAAGAGGCGGTAGCTCCCTGTCCGGGGGAGGATTTTGTAAATACTACTATAGAGGATGTAAATACTGAACTGCATTAGCCACTATCTATTTGGAGCTGTTAATACACATGATATAAATGTTAAAAAACCCATTAAGCATTATTTATTTGGACACCAGTCACTGACAAGTATTATGGTAAAAATATATATGCCATCTGCTCATAACTAATTCGACATAGTACAGGAGATAAGAGTAGTGCCTTGAAAGTGATAAAAACTATCCCAACTATTATTATTTCAATTGGGTTAACACTGATGTTTATTAGTCTCTGTTAATTACACACTATCTCACTAAAGAATCATGCAAAATAGTAAACCAAACAAATTGATTGACATTATGTTTGTAGGACGAACATTTGATCTGTGGACACTCCATTGACACAAGGGTTATGATATGTTGGAATTTCTATGCGCATCAAACTGAGAAAATACATTCAAGTTGGATGGAATGGAAGTATCATAGACCTTGCCTATAGCTGTGATTGTTGTGAGAAGGAAAATGGCGTCACATATTATGATTCCTTCAAGAAGCAGGATAAGAAGGATATCGATGCTAATTTCCATAGGGCTAAGTTAGCCGAGTTTTGGGATGAGCTTATTTCAATGTGGAAGAGAAATGAGTTGCCAAGTGATTTCGAAACCCAGAATAAGTGGATAAATGCTGGCATTGCCTATAGGAGACTTGTGGAACCTCTGGATATTGCATATTATTACCGCATGTCTAAAGGTAAAGGCAATTATCTTTCAAATGGAAGAGCCACTCGCCATAAAGTTCTTCAGACATGGATGGAAGAGAAAGAAAAAACACGAAGTTCAAGAGGTCAGAAAGCTTGCACAAAACTTGCATCCCTCACTCAGGACTCATGCTTTTGGGCACATCTAGAAGAGGTTATGAAAGACTTGGAAAATCTCAAGCAAGCACAACACCCAAAGCCAAAAAGTCTTGAAATGTTTGAAGATTATGTGACAAAAATGATCAATGATGGTAACATTTCTGCAGATGTCTTCTTGGAAGGAAGCAGCTTCAGGGATTGGTGGAAAGAATGGAAGGAATACAAAAAAAATTAGTTTCCTGAATGGAACTCTCCTTTGTATGAGATTATGGAAAATGAATTTTGGACGCGCTAAATTTCCAAACTATTTGGTTGGGAAAACGATTTACGAGCAATCTCTTTCCAATTAAGATTTTGCTTTCTGGATGTAATTTTCTTTCATTTGTTTAAAATAGCGTGATGGCTGTAGGTATTGTTCTGTTTGATAGTTAAGGAAGAAATTTATTCTGCGTAAATTTTCAAAAGTGGGATGTATTGAGACAATCGCGAACATTGGCTTATAGAGAATTCGATTATATCCTTTATGTAGTACATATTTTCAATATTTTATGTGCATGTGCCAACATGGGACGCCATGGGGAACAAACTTTGTTTAGTGGATGTGATTCAGAATGAAATATGTTCAGAAAACAAGATTTTTCCTTTCCTTTTATTTTTTATAGATTGAGATTGTGTTTGTGTTTGTGGATCACCGTAAAATCATTAGGTTTTAAAACTTAATTGATTTTGGCATTGGTATTATTATGACTTTAAAAAAAGAGTACAGACAGCACCTTGTGTGGCCTGTTACCTGGGAAACCAAGGCCACAGATGTGACAACATATAATTGTTTTCATCATATATCATTGTAACAATAATGTTTTTCAATCTAACTACGAACTGAAATAAATGGCTCTCTTCTACTAATGACCCCAAAAAAACAGCATAACAACAATGATGAAAAGGGTAGTTGATGCTCCTTCTCTCTGTAGAGACCAGGATAAACATTACAGATTAAACCGATTCTGCTACATTGGTTCCTCTACCAGGATAAGATTGGAGGGAGAATCTCCATATGCTTGGAAAGGATGAAAGGATGTTCTCCATGGTAGAGTCAGGAAAGTTCACAAGAATATCAACTCAAATTTCAAAGGTCCATCCTCCTGCTTTAGCATCCTCCTTTGCAGTTCTGCCCCATTGGCTCCTCTAATAGGATAATATTGGAGGGAGAGTGTCCATGTGCTGGGGAAGGATGTTCTCCATGGTAGAGAATCAAGAAAGCTCACCAGAATGTCAACCCAAATGTCAATTTGAAAAATCAAGCATAACAACAGTGATGGAGAGGGTAGTTGATGCTCCCTCTCTGACTGTAAAGATGAAAATAAACATGAGAGATTAAACTAAAGGACGATCCTCCTGCTTCAGCATCATCCTCCTCTGTAATTCTGCTCCATTGGCTCCAACACGAGGGTAAGATTGGAGGGAAATCTCCATATGCTTGGGAAAGATGTTCTGGACCAGGGGAGAATCAGGAAAGTTCGCAAAAGTGTCAACTCAAATTTCAATGGGAAAGATTTCCTGATAAGGAATGTCAACCTTCTGAGCCATGACATGTAGCTTGTCTCAAATGGCATTTTGTTGGCTTCCCTTCTACTTAATAACTAGTGCAATAAACACCTTTTTTAACTAGTACAATTCCAGAAGCTTAAGAATTTAGGTGTACTGATTCAAGAATAACCATGGTCATGAACCCTGCTTTTGAATTCTGCTTCCAGTTGCTCCCTAGGGAGTTGTTGTCTTTCCAATTATATTTTTCTTTCCCATGTCCTTGACCTTCCTCTTAGTGTCCTCAGAGAACTGAGGTTGGAAGTCTAAGGCAGCCCTGATAGCGTCAATTGGACTCTGGTTTGGCTATAAGGAGTCTTACGGTTTGGGGGTTAAGGGTGTGCCTTTGCCCCTTTGTCAGTGTTCCTCCTATTGTAGACTGAACCCGCTGAGTATTTCCAGGAGTCGATGCAAGGTCCCCAAAATAGAGAAGGAACCAAAGAGCAACACCCACAACAGAGATGGAAGGAAAAACCACCCCACAAACTTGGGCCGAGGTATAGCTCACAGCGATAGAGGGTGCACAGAATCAATGGAAGCTAGGCTGTTAAACGGCAAGGCGAAAAATGAAGCTATGGCCTAGTTCTAAAGTCCCTTTTACCCATAACACAACCCAACAACACAAAGACGAAAATGCAACCTTCCTAGGAAGCAGACCTCTGGTATTTAGGAAAGGCCAAAGATACGTACGGCCAACAAACAAGATGATGCCCAGGGCCAAAAATAGAACCAGCGAGAGCAAAGGGGCGCTGCTCCACTGGAAGAGCGGGAAAACTCGGATTTGGAAAGGAAAGAGCGCAGTGTTTTCTTCCCCGAAATTACCCCCGTCACCCAACAATCTTGAGTTCACCGAACCAACTCTAAATGCACAGAGAGCATGGAAACAAAACGAAGCCCAAACTTATAAAACATGAAGGAAATACTGACCCAGAAATGTCGAGTTAGTCTCCTGCCGAACGAATTGAATCCACATCGGTGAACATAGCCACATGAGAATTCCAGAATTTCACTAGCATTCCATTACAACCACAGAAAATCCATGAGTGAAAGGTAAAAAATAAATAGAGACCCATTTGTTTGACTGAAATTTATTGTTGATTTCCATATCTGCCTGAACCAAAACATCCCAATCCTAGATAATATAGTGCATTTCTAGCTGAAAGTATATCTAGGATAGCAACGAATCAAAACAATAAACCTGATAAAGGCGTGTTGTTCAAAATAAAGGGTAAAAGAATTGAAATCGAACCTGTTGCTCAGAAAAGGCGTATATATACCACATATACACCCTGTCCACACATGAGATAGAACGCTATTGCGAGAACTTTGATCGTTGAGTCAGAGAAGCAAGCCACAATACATCATGTGCCGAACCTGATTAAGAAAATATGGAAATTTGAGAACCAGCATTTGTTTGCGGGCGAACATATGAAGAGGGAGGATGAAGCACACCCGTATATGGCAGGTTTGAGCATTAATGAAGGAGCAGTCACCACGAACCAAGCGTATCTGCATAACCAAGCGTATCTGCATATTTAACGCTGCAACAACCAAACATTCATTCCATATCTGCGATTTCTTGGATTTTGGACGATGGCCTGTGCGCTAGTAAGAACAGCAGCCGGCAAATGGCACAATCTGAGTGGTTCGAAGAATGATGGCAAAGTCCTCTGATTGGCTACAGCAAACAATGCATTCAGCCAAACCCAACAAAGGGAACGCCTTTCGGCGTAAAAATATTAAAAAGTCTCAATTAATCTCTTACTTTTTGAAAGTCTAATAAACCACATTGGTCTTAGTGAACTTTAATCATCATCATTATCATCATTTTAATAACTAAAATTGGCATAGTCTAACTTATAGAAGAAATAGACTTTAATCTAACAATACAATTTCAAGCAAAATTGTGTTTTTGTTGTTTTTTGAAATACATTTTTTAATACATTTAAAATTCAAATAACTTAAACTCAAATTTTTAAAAATATCTATCAGAAATTGGTTAAAATTAACCCAAAAAATTGTAATAAATACTTAATTAATTGATTTTGGATGGTCATCCACATAAAAATAATTTTAAAACAAAATATTGAAAATGTAAATGTCACTATCAAAAAAGTATTGAAAATGTAAATGTCACCATCTCAGTGCCTAGATAAAAGAAAATATATGTTCTTCCTAATAGCTATGTTGAAGATTACATTATTTAAAAGTTAATGTTGGTGAATTTTAAAATATTTCAAATGTTATACTAAATTGTAAATTTTAATAATAAAAAAATATAATGTGCTTAATTAATTATTTGAGTTTCAATTATCTATGAAATGAAAATATTTTAAAAATAAAATAATATTGAAAATGTAAATGTCATTGGCATGTTATTGAATGTTGTAATGTTGATGTAATATAATAAATGTAAAAGAAAATATATGTTCTTGTTAATAGCTAGGTTTTTTTTTTTTTGTAAATCGGCACAAATTTTTCCTTTATCAAAAGATTTTACAATAAGCATGTGGTTATTAGCAAGACTGATCTAGGAGTGCACAAACTAGATATATACATATAAGTACCATGAAAACCTCATGGATCCAAAAAAACTGCCTAAACTAGCATATGTCACTAACTTATAAGACATTTGCTAAAAGATGTAGAAAAAGTGTTTCCAAAGTGAAGAGCTTCTGAGTATAATAAACAAAATCATAGCTGAAAAAAATGATGTTAGGAATGCCATCCAAAGTATTGACAACCGACCTTGAGTGCGTCAAGTTGATGCTTTAGTATCCTCCAAACCACTCGTGCACAATTAACACTGAAAATGACTACCAAAAATGGAATGAGTTGCGAGGATATACCTTTAGTCTGAGATGACCATCGGGGAAAGAGGAGCTCCATTAACTGGTGGAGCAATGTTAGGAGGTGAAGCAATGTTGACCGGTGGAACCTCTATCACCGCATGAGTGTCATTGATGTTCTCAGACTCAAAATGAAAATCCAACACAATGTACTTCTCCACCCTTTCTAGACGTATGAACATGCCATCTAGATAGTACCAAGTGCTCCTTAGGAGGCATTTTTTGTCCTCCTGACATGTGAATACTTTGTAATTATCCACTTGTTTATCTCGGATCACCAAGTGAAATAAGGTGTCCAGCTACTGTTAACCTTCAACAGAATGTAAGAAATGCAACCTTCTTTTGAAAAACCCCTTGATACACAAATGTAAAGAGAATTAGGGCTACCTCCAAAGAGAAGACTCCAAAGAGAAGACTAAACCGACTCGAAATTTCAATACCCTCTGAGAAGTTGCGAGTAATTGTGACTAGAGAGGATAACATGAAACTACAATGGGATTGAGAGTGGGAAAAAAAGACAAAAACGAGATCAACTCACCGACATAGCATATTTTGTAAGCATATTGAGAAAGAGAATATGGGTAGGGAAAATTTTACTGAGACAAACAAAACACATTATACCACGACAAAGGACTATCCTGTGTGAACCTCACCTGTCTATCAAACATGAACACGAGAAAACATATCCCAGAGTTAAGTACCATAAACAAAACAAAAAAACCATTGTAACATAAAATAGGCATAGTAGAGCAAAGTTTTAAAACCAAATAAAAAAAAATCGGGGTACCAGACCACACATACCAAAACCGAAAAATTGAAGGAAACACCTAGGAAGTCCAAGCGATGGAGTGCTAATGAGGAAATCATGACCACCAATTCGAAGACAGTCCCTGAGGCTGCATTATGCAAGAATGGGATGAAAAATATTGATCGCGAAACTATTTGGGCCATAAATATTTTATAACCCCAATTCCCTCCTTCAATGAATAACAAGAAGTGGTTGTCGACACATGCAACATGCCGTACCAAGCATAACATGATAGATTGAAACCACAGACCATACAAACTTACCAACCTTACTACAAAGAACTACGTAAATTCGCCAAGTTGTACATAAACCAGCCCATTTATAACTACATGATGAGCTGAAGTAACATGAGGTTGATAAACCGTTTCTCTACCATTGAAGGAAGGATATTAGAAAAGTGTTTAATGTGGCACTCTCCTTAAGGGAAACATTCCTTCGGATATGCAAGGAGCCATTAATGTGTCGAAGGAGTGTTTCCTCCACTCCCATGGTGGATTTTTTCAGAGCCATTAAGGAAAATCTGCCAAAAACTAAATATGCCAAAGTCATTGCAGTTAGCCAAAAAGTAAGTGGTGAATTCCTTCTCCCATTACCCTCGCTTGTTGAAGAGAAAACGTCGTCAAAACCTATGATTCCATTCTCATTCCACATATCACCTTTGGATAGGCATGAGTCCTTGACAACACACATTCCCACCCACATTAATTATACACTTGATGTCACCCCATCAAATATTATAACATTTAAAAGTTAATGTTGGAATCTATATATATATATATATATATGAAAATTTGGAACCTGTATCAGAGGAGGATGTGCTGGATTTTTGGCAACGGGGCGAGAATACTAATTGGAAGGGGTAATATCTATGGATATGATAAGTGTTGTGCTTTCAAATGCACTAGGTGATCGTGGCATATTCTATGTTGGGAAGACAATCAGGGAATGGCATGGGGTTATCCTCTTTGGAACGGGGCAAAGGTAATGCAACCGCCACTTGGACTTATTGAGGAATGGGTGGCCCACACTAATGGAATCAGAAGTACGGGCTTCCAGCTAAATATTAGGGGAGACTATATGTGATGCAGTGGCGTTCTCAAGAACAACCTGGTTTGCACAAGCGAAACATACAGGGAGTTTTTCAAAATTCTGAGGGGTCCTGTGCAAACAAGTTGGTTTTTCAAAATGCGGAGGTCAAATGCACCTGTCAAAGTTATCATCTTATTGTGGCTAGTGTGGAGAAACAAAAATCTTACATGCAATAATTTAATTAAGAGATGTATATGTGGACTGAGAAGATGCCAGATGTGCTCACTTTCGGGCGAGGATAATATCCAACCATTCTTTGAGTGTATAGTGGTGAAGTATATTTGGAGGGCCATTCAGGATTATCTCAAATTCCCACAGCGGGATTATGGGTCGTACACGGACTATTTGAACTGGTGGTTTGAGAAAGGTGAACAATATATTGATATTCCCAAGTTGTTTCACTAGAAACTGTGATGCACGCGTAACACTTGAATTTTTTAGGAGGAGATGTGTGATCCGAATAAGGTGGCGGTGTAGATTATTCATGGTGGAGTGATTTGAGTGCCAACAAACAGCCGACTAGGGATTTATTACTCACATTGAGACCTCATTCAATAAGCTATCGTACGGGTTTCTTTAACGAGGCGTCACAACTTGGACTTTGTGGATGTGGGACCTGGTTGAAATTGAACCCAAAGTGTCATTACAAGATATATTTGAACAGAGGTCCGGGCACAAACATCAGAGCGAAGTTGCTGGCCTTATGGGGGATTTTGTGATTCTCAAAACATTTATACATTGAAAACATGTTTTTTTATGGAGACTCACAAATTCTCATTGAACATATGAACCACCGAACTAATTTTTTCCCTCCTCAACTGATCACATAGCTGGAGCGTGTCTATGAACATCATGGTTCCTTCACACATATCAATTTTTATCATGTTTACAGGGAAAAGAACGAGGTTGCTGATAGACTGTCAAAAAAAGGATTACAGGCTGCTCATGGACAGATGTACTATGAGTTTTTTGATGCAGAGGTCACTACTACGAATGGTGTCGTGATGTTGTGCTGAAGAACAGTTCTGGAAACGGGACGTGGGTTTACTACGCTGATCACATTTTTGGTCGACTTAATATAAAACGTTGTGGGCTAGCAAAATTTTTGCTTCTGTGCATTGAGGAAACAAATATGGAACAGATCGCAGCTCTACTAGGCCGACACATTTTTTGATCGAGACAAATTGCAATGATGTGGGATGGACAACTTTTTTTGCTTCTGTTTTTGTGAATTGCTTTGTTTCTGTTTTTCAAAATCTATGTAAATTTCAGCACAATGGATGGATGGTTCAATGGAAGAAAGCTGAAACAAATACGAAAATTTGGAATGTAATTTTCGGATACAATATAGACAAATGCATTGGTACTGTAATACATGGGGCCCCTTCTTTCTTACGAATATATATATATATATATATATATATATATATATATATATATATATATATATATATATATATATATATATATATATTATGATTAAAGGTCAATGTAGGATGGAAATATGTTTTTAATTGCTTTGTCGAATTTTAAATTTATTCACATTTTAAATCATTGATTAAAGTTTCAAATTTTTCTATAATTTAGATTTCTTAGTCTTTAGGGTTAGCTCAATTGTTCAAGTCACCATAGTTAAATCATATTTGCTATTGAGGGGTCACATGTTCAATTCTTTCGATAACCTTGGGGTTAGTCTCTGTGGTTGAGCCAACAGGAAGTGATCCTTTTAGATCAATCTACTTAGGGTTTTTTGGGGGCATTTCTTTTTAGCAATTTCAACTAAAATCTAGCAGATATTTTTTAAAATGTTGAGTTTAAATTGTTTAATATGCTGAATTTATTTATGCATTAAAAGACATATTTTAAATAACTGAAAATCACTATCTTGCTTAAAATTGTATTGCAATATCACAATAAAAAAATAATTACATACATATATACATACATACATACATATATATACATACATATATATATATATATATATATATATATATATATATATATATATATATATATATATATATATATATATATATATATATATATATATATATATATATATATATATATATATACATATATACATATATATATATATACATATATATATATATATATATACATATATATATATATATATATATATATATATATATATAATATATACATATATATATATGTATATATATCTACATATATATGTAGATATATCTACATATATATATATATATAGATATATACACATATATATGTAGATATATCTACATATATATGTAGATATATATACATATATATATATATATATATACATATATATATATATATATATATATATATATACATATATATATATATATATATCTCAAAAATTAAATTTAACACAATTTAATTGCTCAATGGTTTCCATCAACGTAAAGAATCCAAAATCCTATATTTGAAAATTGGTGAAGAGGGGCAATTATATCTATATCATTATATAAATAATATCCAAAAGCCTTATATTTTTTAGATAAATAGAAAATGTTTTAATTCTTCTAGCGATATCTTTATTTTTCTTTCTTTGTTGGTCCTTAAGGCATAAGGATCACCAACCATTACCCCTCCATTTGTTTTGTAACCTTACATTATACAATTCATCGTTGCCCCTACAAGTTAAGTCACCCGAGCCAATGCAGTTTGTTATTTTCTTGGTCCATTATTGAGTCACCCTCATGAGTATTCATACTAGTCACAGTATAAGGGAGCCATTCATATCTTGGATGGATATGAAGTTGTGTATTGAGTGCAATGTTGCCCATGATTTGGGATTTTCTTCAAGTTGCAAGTTATCACCATATTTGAGACTTGAAAGTAAGGATGAAGGTAGAGAATAGTTTACTTTAGAGGGATAAGGATGTTTCAAAGATATTTGATGTTCTTGTTTAAGAAAATAAAAAGTTCATTATTTTTGTGTGAGACATGTAGAAATTTGCTGAATAATGATCAATTATCCACCGAGATTATCCTGATCACATATCAATTCGAATTCATATGCAACACATAATCTCTTCCACTCAGATCATCACACATGCGGAAATAAAACAAGCGATAGCACATCAAATCATCATACACATTAACACAGTATGTATGGGGAAAGCCTATAGCTGAAAACCCCGCAGCCATATGTGTATATTATAATGGAGAAAACATGTAACAAACTCAAGATAATACTTCTTCACAAGTGCTCAGTACTATCTCATAAAGTTACACACAAACTAGCTTGGTTTTGAACAAGTCACAGGTTCAAAACTCATCCACTAATTGCCCGCCTCTATTGCGCAATCAAGGCTGGTCTAATGAGAGATCCAAGGTTCGAATCTCCTTGGCTTGACAGCGCAATCATCATGGGAAATTCCTCCAAGTGTGGTGCAAATCTCATGCACAACTGATGTCGCCACTGATAGCTAACTCCACTCTTTCATCTACCTCTTTCACTGGTCTCCACTGAACTGTCCATGCACTGTAGTGAACTGATGTGTTCTTGAGTTGAATAATGAGTTACTAATTAATGAATTAAATAATATTTAATTCACTCCACTCATTACTAGTTGATTAGCTAGTTAAACTAATCTCAACTAGTTCAGCTAAGTTAAACTGAACACAACTCCACTAGCTGTCTCATTAACTCCACCAAAATTCTGCCACTGAAGTCCTAACTGAAGTCAACCATGCATGAGCTCACCAAACCCATAGGAATAGCGTAATTCCTCTGTCAGATGCATGAGCCACTTCCAAGGCTCGAACTGAAGTGCTCCAAGAGAGTAAACTGAAGTTTAGAGTCCAAATATTATTAAGGGTAAATAATATTTGACTTCCTTATTTTTAGGATAGGCAGTCTAAAAATAGACTTCGACCTAAATGTCTAAAAATAGAGGTCCATCTATTTTTACCAACATGACCAATACTCCAAGAATAACATAATGCAATCCCCGGACCATGCTCCATATGTCTAAAAATAGACATAGTCTAAAAATAGACTTTGCGCCAGAATTTGCCTGCGGGCCCACTTAGTGAAGGCGACTTCATTTCACTAAGCTCCATCATCTTGCCGCATTCTCAACACTCCCTCTCAGCAAGATATGGATTATCTGCAACCCCTATCCTGCCTCTGTGGAATTCGAACTTGCTCCTGGTGAGCGCCTTCGTCAGGATGTCGGCATCCCGATCCTCCGTGGGAACATATGAAAGCATCATGATTCTCCGCTGAACACAATCTCTGATATGATGGTACCTGATGTCGATGTGTTTGGATCTATCATGAAATACCGGATTAGCCGAGAGTTTAATGCAACTCTGGTTATCACAGTAAATCACTGTAGGCTCCAAATGCAACCCGAACAATCCAACGAGGATCTTCCTCATCCAAATAGCCTCGCATGCAGCCAAGCTAGCTGCCATGTACTCGGCCTCTACTAAACTGAGTGCCACGGATCTCGTCATTGCATTAGAAATCATTGCCGAATTCAATGCGAAAACTCCTCCCGTATGCTCTTCCTCGTCCGTTGGGCTCCCAACAATCCGCATCGCTGAAGCCGCAAACCTCTGCCCATCCTCCCGTATGAAATTTGTACCATGTAATTCATATTCCCGATGTGCCACTAAGATAGCGCAATACATGCTTGCCAGCCTTCCAAAAGAGCTTGGTAGGCTTAACCATAGCTTGCGAAAGCTGGTTAACTGCATAGCATATATCGGGTCGTGTATTGACCAGATACATAGGCGACCCCACCAACTGTCGATAGACAGTGGCATCCACTACCTCCGCTGAAGTAGCATCCTCCTTCCTCCAACCACCAGGAAGAGGAGTGTCAACAGGCTTGCACCCATGCATGTTGAACCTTCCAGAATCTCCCGGGCATACTTGCCCTGAGAAACAAACAGTCCTCCACTGCGCTGCCAAATCTCCAATCCCAGGAAATAATGAAGGATGCCCAGGTCCTTCATCTCAAACTCTCGTGCAAGATCCTCCTTGCATTAAAGTATCAACTGCTCGTCGCCAGTCAAAATCAGATCATCTACATACAGTACGATGATCAACAGCTTCCCCTCCACCACAATCTGGTACAGGTTTGGATCCGCCTCACTCTTGGAGAATCCAAACCCGGTGAAGTAGCTGTCTATCCGAGTGTACCAAGCACGAGGTGCTTGCTTCAGCCCATACAGTGCTCTCTTGAGTCGGCACACATGCGACTCTCTGCTGAAGATCTCAAAACCTTCAGGCTGCTCTATGTACACCTCTTCCTCAATAACTCCATTGAGGAACGCAGTCTTCACATCCATCTGATGAATGTGCCACCCCATCTGCGCTGAGAGAGCAAGGATCGTCGGTATGGAAGAGTACCTTGCGACAGGTGCAAAAGTCTCCTCATAGTCAATCCCCTCGATCTGTGAGAAGCCACGGGCGACAAATCTCGCCTTGTACTTCTCCACACTCCCGTCAGCCGCCTGCTTCACTTCGTAGATCCATCGCGAACCTACAACTGATTTCCCAACCGGTCTTGGGACAATCTCCCATGCACTGTTCCTGATGATCGAATCATATTCTTCGATCATGGCATCGACCCATGCGGGTTCCTCCACAGCTTCCTCAAAAGAGGATGGCTCTGTCACAACACATTGACTCATAAGAGCCATGTATCCAGTGTACCGATCCGGTGACTGTCTCTGTCTGCGCTGTGCTGTAGGTGGTCCTACAACCTTCTCTGCATCCCGAGCCAGTCGCTCAGCTTCTGTAGTGTGCATGCGCCCTCTGATGGTTGGCGCTGCATGGGTGGTTTCTTCCACCTCTTGAACCTCCTCTTGTGGCTGATCCACATCCGGAAGCTCCTCCTTAGGAACTAACAGCTCCTCATCTGCATGCAAGTGTAGCTCCCTCTCAAGCAAACACTGCATGGCTTTCTCCTCCTAAAACTTGATATCCCGTCGCACAACAGTCTTGCGACTGTCTGACAAATACACCCGATAGTTGTGAGGTGTATCGGTGTACCCCACAAATATTCCAACCTCTGCGGTCGGATCCAGCTTCTTTCTGGCATCCTTCGTCACATGCATGTAGACAGGTGAACCAAAAATTCTCAAATGAGAAATGTCAGGTCTCTTACCAGAATAAGCCTCCTCCGGTGTACTCATGCCAAGAACCTTGTGAGGACAACGGTTCTGCACATACACTGTTGTATTGCATGCCTCGGCCCACAAGTGAAGGGGTAGGCCCTGATCATGCAACATCGCCCGTGCAGCACCCACGATCGTTCTGTTCTTCCGCTCAGCCACCCCGTTCTGCTATGGGTTATGGGGTGCGATGAGCTCTCTCCGAATCCCTTCTGCGCTGCAGAACTCCTTGAATTCAGCCGAGATGAATTCACCACCATTGTCGCTCCTTAGAGCAATCACCTTCTTCCCCGATTCCTTCTCGACCAGTGCTTTAAACTCACAAAACTTCGCGAATGTATCGCTCTTCTTCTGCATGAAGAAGATCCAGCACTTTCGAGAGAAATCATCAACAAAGATCACATAATACCTGTGCTTTGCTGTCGAAGCAACTGAGAAAGGACCACACACGTCTGTGTGAACTCTCTCAAGGATCGTCGGGGCGCGACTATCCTTCTCGTGAAAGGTGGCTTTCACATACTTCCCTAAAGTACACCCCTTGCACTGATCTGACTGCGCAAGAGTGCCCTTAGGAAGCCCGGTAGAAATCTGCTGCAGTATCTTCAAAGCTCCATGGTGAAGGTGGCCCAATCTCTTGTGCCACAGTTCGCCCTCATCATCCCGGCTCACCACTTCTCCCGCCTTGCATGCCATTGCTGCGCAGCCATCTACTTGCAACTGATAAAGGTTCTTGGTTTGAACCCCTATCTTCCGGGTCTCTCCAGTAGTCTTACTGCGCAGGAAGGCTTTTCCTTCGCTGAAGACCACATCATACCCCTTATCCTCCAACATCACCACAGAGATCAAGTTCTTCTTCAATCCAGGTACATGCATGACATCCCTTAATACAAAGGGTTTACCAGACTCCCTCTGAAAGGATATGGTACCGATACCAGTCGCACTGTATCTACCATCATCGCCCATCTCGATGTGCACACCCAAATCTTTGTCCTCCAGATCTGAGAACAAATCCCGATCTCCCGTCATATGAAATGACGCACCGCTGTCCAAGAAACATACCCGATCCCAACACACTTGAAACCAAGCATGCGATCGGTGAAAAGTCAAGCTTGAACTGTGAAGCCAAAGCTTCTCCATCTGCAGATCTTCCCGCTTGCTTTTTCTTCTTCTTCTTTGGAAAATTGGTAGCATAATGTCCGTGATCATGGCAGTGAAAACACTTCACTTTCGCCATATCCTGCTTCTTGCCCTTTGCACCGGAATGAGAAGGTTTCTTACCCTTCCCCTTCTTTGCTTTGGCAACCAAAGCGCAATTTTCTTCATCAGCTCCCTTTGATGAAGATCCATCCCGAGTAGTCCTGCTTATCTCCTCCTGCATGAGATCCGCCCAAAGGCGCTCCCATCCCGGCAGCTTCTCCCGACCATTGACACTATCTTGATATGAGTGCCAAGCCTTCGGAAGACCAAGGAGAGCCAGGTCGACCATGTCCTCATCTTCGACGGTCACCCCCACACTTCCCAGCTCATCTCTGCATTGAGTGAACTTCGTGAGGTATTTGGCGATACTGTCGCCTTTCTCCATCTTGATGTTCCTGAGCTTATCTTTGAGCGCCAGCTTCCTTTGGTTGCTCTTACTCTGGAATAGATCCGTCAAAGCTTTCCACATTAAATATGGAGAAGCCTTTCCATGCAGGCTGGATACAATATTATCCTTGACGCCCTCCAACAGGATCCTTCGACATTTCGCCATCTTCTTTTGCCAAGCTTCGACTTCAGCAGGATCAGTAGGCTTTTGGACATCCGTATCTACGAACTCCTTCAGACCATTATCTTCTAATACTGCCTCCATGCGATCCTTCCATGCAACATAATTCGAACTGCCTTCAAGAGCATATTCGAGTCGCAAACCGTTGAAAGACATTTTCAACACTGGCACCAAGAAAACAAAACTGCTGCAAAATTCGAATTCCAAATCAAAGCTCAATCGCTCTTGATCTGTGAGAACAAATTATTTCTAGCACAGAGATTGACTGCAAGGGGCGTTTACCAGACCTTTCACTTTCCGAAGAAAGATGAATCCGGAGGCTACCTGGCCCGCATGCAGACTCTGTCTACCGAAATAAGTTTGTAATCACCGTGATGATCAATCTCTGCTTCAATAGCTCCGATACCATGTAGAAATTTGCTGAATAATGATTAATTATCCACCGAGACTATCCTGATCACATACAATTCGAATTTATATGCAACACATAATCTCTTCCACTCGATCATCACACATGCGGAAATAAAACAAGCGATAACACATCAAATCATCATACACATTAACACAGTATGTATGGGGAAAGCTTATAGCTGAAAACCCCGCAGCTATTGTGTATATTATAATGGAGAAAACATGTAACAAACTCAATACAATACTCCTCACAAGTACTCAGTACTATCTCATGAAGTTACACACAAACTAGCTTGGTTTTGAACAAGTCACAGGTTCAAAACACATCCACTAATTGCCTGCCTCTATTGCGCAATCAAGGTTGGTCTAATGAGAGATCCAAGGTTCGAATCTCCTTGGCTTGACAGCGCAATCATCATGGGAAATTCCTCCAAGTGTGGTGCAAATCTCATGCACAACTGATGTCACAACTGATAGCTATCTCAACCCTTTCATCTACCTCTTTCACTGGTCTCCACCGAACTGTCCATGCACTGTAGTGAACTGATGTGTTCTTGAGTTGAATAATGAGTTACTAATTAGTGAATTAAATAATATTTAATTCACTCCACTCATTACTAGTTGATTAGCTAGTTAAACTAATCTCAACTAGTTCAACTAAGTTAAACCGAACACAACTCCACCAACTGTCTCATCAACTCCACCAAACTTCTGCCACTAAAGTACTAACTGAAGTCAACCATGCATGAGCTCACCAAACCCCTAGGAATAGCGTAATTCCTCTGTTAGATGCATGAGCCACTTCTGTAGCTCGAACTGAAGTGCTCCAAGAGAGTAAACTGATGTTTAGAGTCCAATATAACAGTTAGAGTATGAGAGTGACAGTGTGCATGTGAGTTGAACCAATTGATAATAATTTGAGAATCCCCAAAGATCTAAATCCTGTTGCAGCCATGCTCTCGGCAGAAGAGTAAAGGCAGTCAAAGACTATTAAGTTCGGCATAGTTATTAGTACCCGGACCTAGACCCATCTTGAGATAAAAATAATGAGAATCAGACAAGTGTAAAACAGGCCCCCCCCTCCCCGCCAAATCCACTTAAATTTGAGGCCCTATCAAAATAAGCCCTGGGGAGGGTACGATCAATGATCTCAGGCTGTATGATCCTGGCAAGAGCGGGTAGACTATCATCAGGGACGAGGTGGAAGATGGAGATGATGTTCCTGTGGGAAGATTTCCAATCAATTGGAGTATCTAGGAAGATGAAGTGATTCCTAGTAATATAGATCCCCCAAGCCATGAGAAGAGGGATGTTGTGTTCTTTAGTATGACGAGTGTCCTGCCACCAATTGGTCCAAGCTGTGCTAACCGAAGAACTCGTCCAACTGAATGCGCAACCTAGAGAATCAAGGGGGTTGTGCTAGAGTTGTTGGATGATCGGGCAATGTAGGAAGAGGTGATCAACATTCTCCTCATGGGAAAGGCAGAAACAACAACGAGAGGGTCCCTGAAAAGCCCGTCTAGTGAGGTTGTTAGCTGTAGGGATGCAATTGGAAAGGATACACCACATAAGGAGTCTGGTTTTTGTAGGAGCCAACAGTTTCCAAAGAGGTGACCACCACCAAAGCTTAGAAGGGGCTCCGCTTCAGCAATAAGCAAGGTGTATCCAATCTTAGGAATGAATCAGCCGCTTTGGGAGGGATCCCATATTAACTTATCTTCCTTGTCAGTAAGGCAAACACAGGTGGCCTGAAGTGCACGAATATAATGATTCCAGATCATCCAGACATCAACAGGTAAATCTAATGACTATGTAGACAACCAAGCTTGTGAGGCCCAGGTGGTGTTGATGGGATCAACGATATGAGCCAAATAAAAAATGTCAACTCTGTCTAAATGGTGAATGATATTATGGGGCAGGACGAATTCATGGCCGTAACCCGACCAAGCATTGGCCCTGATTTTGACACAAGAACCCGATCCAATCTGCAAAGCCAGACCTAACTGAATCAGGTGGATAGATTTCATGATGGCCTTCCAAATGATCGAAGCATTAGGAGAAGGGATGATAGGCACACGAATCCAATGTAGAATAGCCCTGGGCACAATATACTTTGTGCATATGACCTCCTTCCACAAATTGTGGCCATTAATAAGATGCCATCCCATCTTAGCTGCCAGAGCAGCCACAAATCTAGAAAGGTCCTTGAATCCCCATCCACCCCAAGCCTTAGGAAGATTAATCTTGTCCCAAGCAATCCAGGAAAAAGTTTTGTCATGTTCCTTGCTCCGCTAGAGGAATCTCTTGCGAATTTACTGGATTTTGGATATCACACCCTTTGGGAGCTAGACAAGTGACATCCAATAGACTAGTATGGCTTCAAGGACTGATTTAATGAGCACCAACTTGCCAGCCCTAGATAGCCATCGATGATGCCAGATGTTGATTCTGCGATCGACTTTCGCCATCAACTAATTCCAATCGGTGATTTGGTAACCATTTCATTTAAGATGGAATCTGAGATATTTGAGCCCCTCCTCAAGCTGTTTGCAAGCAAAATGAAAAAGCCCCAAGGCCTGATGGGTTTCATTGGCAGAGCATCGAATCAACATGATGATGGATTTGTTGTTGTTGGGTTCCATCCCTGTGGCTTTACTGAAAACACTGAGGAGTTTAGCAAAATTTGAGTTATCTGGAAAGAAACATCAAGAAAAATAATTACATTGTCAACAAATAATAAATGAGTCAGATGTATAAAATCATTTAGCTTGATCCCGTTAATGGAGTCGTCCGTTGTTGCTCTGGCCATAATGGATGAGAGGCCTTCCATAACAAGGAGAAAAAGCAGCGGGGAAAGTGGGCAGCCCTATCATAGTCCCCGACCAGCATGAAAGAAATCAGATTCATTTCCATTAATAAGAATGCTGAAGGTGGCATTAGTAATGCAACCCATGATCCAATTGGTGAAGTCATGAGGGAAACCAGTGTGGAGGAGGATGAGGTGAAGGTAATTCCAATTGGCCCAGTCAAAAGCTTTTACAAGATCAATTTTGAGGATGGTGCCCTTGAGGCATTTAGTCTTGATGGAGTGTAATGCCTCTTGTGCAGTGCCAATAGCTTCATGTATCTGTCTATGATTAAGAAAAGCGAACTGTTCTTTTGCAATGTGCTTTGAGAGAATGGGTTTGATGCGATTGGCAATGATTTTGTAAATGATCTTGTAAATACAGTTGCAGAGGGAAATCGGTCAATAGTCATCGAATGTAATGGGCTTGTCTACTTTAGGAATAAGAGCGATAAAAGTGGAGTTGAAGCCATCATAAATCCGACTAGAGGTCCTGCTGTGTTCAATAAAAAGTAGTAGATCCTTTCCAATGACTTCGAAGAAATGTAAATAAAATTCAATGGTCCATCCATCAGGACCAGGACTTTTATCCTTCTTGAACCATTTCAGAACCCCTTTGATTTCACACAGAGAAACAGGAGTGTTTAATTCCTCCACCTGCTCCTCATCCACATACCTATGAAAGGTACGAGCAATATGCATGATGTCTGACAGGTTTGCGTTTGTCGGGGCCCTGTAAATATTAGCAAAATGCCGGATACCAAGATCGGTAAGCTGGTCGTGAGAGTTTTCCACTCTTGAATGATGATCATTGAGTTCCCAGATAGTATTGCTGATTCTTCTACCTTTAGCATATTGTTGAAAGAATTTAGTGTTCTCATCCCCCACCTTTAGCTAGTTGGCCCTACTTTTTAGATGCCACTCCTCTTCCCTCTTTCAGAGTATTTTAATCTTTGATTGTTCTAGAGCTATAAGGCAGTCCTTACAATCAGCAGATTGGAAAACCAAGCAGTCAGGTCCAGTCAAGTGACTGATCTCCAATTCGATGTTATTAAGTTATTCATCATCCAGTAGTTTTGTATTCTTGGCCCATTTGATAGTGTGAGATTTTATACGACTGAGATTATCATAAAGAACCCTAGCAGGGTCCAAAGTAGGAAATTGAGTACAATGCTTCCATTCCTGCCTGACAATGGCAAGAAAATCAAGCTCAGTCAACCATCCTGAATTTAATTTGAAGGGTGCTCTGGGCAGAAGAACACATGTAAGAATCTCAAGAAATATCGGGGAGTGATCCGAGATCCCCCCCAGAGCTGACCCACTATCTAGCTTTGTCAAAATTCGCGAGGAGAGGGAGCTTGATGAGGAAACGATCGAGTCTCCTCGCAAGCGCAACAACGCCGATACATCTATTCCTCAAATTAGCCAACATTTTTGGCATGGAAAAATCCAGTAGGTCCGCCTCCTCAAGAAGAGTAGCAAAATACAGAGACATATTTAGCTATAGACAATAATTCAAAATGAATGTGACTTGGAGTTCATTATTTCTATCAAGATTTTATGTTTTCTACTCATTGATATATCTCGCTGACCGAGTTGAAGTATACTCTTGCACAATGTTCTTTGAAAATTCCCCTTGGATCATACGGATTGTGACACTTTATGCCAAACGTAAATTTGACTATGAATTTTCCTTCAGCATCTACGACCTTGAGATTCTTAATCTCGTACAATCCAACCTGCAAAGGAAGAGTTGGTGATAGTGCCTTATTCATCCTATACAGTATTTATAACAATCTTGTGTAGAGGTGATAGGCTATCTCTTACATGACCAATTTTTCGATGGCATAACTCGATAAAAGATGTGGCAACTTCTGTCCATTGAACACTCTAATCAAAGTGCCATTCGGCAAGGCGAACCAATCAACGATCTTTGATATCACATCCATAGTTGCTCATGACATGCAAGGTGGGTCCTCCTAAAAGATGAGTCTGTAGAGTGGGATGATGAAGTGATCAGTAAAATGCTCCGTGACTCCGCGATGACTGTAATTCAAGAGTAGCTTGTAATATATAAGTATGATAGTTTGTCTTATTTTCCATGTCTAGTTCATGTCAGGGAATTTCTTCTACGCATAGATTACGTCTAGTAAGTATGTAGACATGTAGAAGTGCTCTTTCTCACCCTTGGGTGGATTGCGAGATTTTGTCACATGGACTCTCAAATGATGAGACAATAGGTCTGAATAGTTGAACGACTTCCCCTTGTTCACTACCTGGTTCAACAAGATATACCACCCCTTAAGAAAGGTCTTTATGTCTGATTAGCCATAGATTATGCAAGCTAGTATGACCAAAAGTTGACAGGATTTCTTGAGTGCTCTTTTCTTGTACATATGGGTGGTTGTTTGTCTAAACTTGGTTAGCTCCTTCAGCAACCCTTGATATCTCTCGTGTTTGTATAGATGTGAGTGGCATAGAACAGTGACTCCATGTTCTTCACTAACTCAGGAAGATGATACATCTGTTTGAAATATGCTGCTATGAATGTAGCAAGATTCTGAACGCTAGTGTTGTTCAATGTCATGGTTTCTACATTGATGTTTGAGACAACCTAGTTGATTACATCCGCACATGGGAAGGCTAGATAAGTGCATGCAACCTTGTAAAGCCCTAACTACATGATGCTGAGATACACCTATCGGTCCTCTAAGTCTACATGAAAATCCTTTGTGAAATCATCATTGATTTGTAGCCATGTCAGTTTTGATCCCTTCTCTATGAACAATTGAGTGTCTAAGTAAACTTGCACGTTAACTGGAACTTGCTCAACTACTTCCCCAGTACTGATTTCAATGCTTTCCTTTGAGGAATCTCTCTTAGATGCCATTGTGAAAGTGACTGCTGGAGAGATGATCAACAACTATTGTACATGTGGGACATAAAAGACACTGACGACAAGAAAATGTCAGCTATAAGAAAAAAAAAAATTCAGGACATGTTTATGCCACACACCAGGCAACTAAAACGAAGGATCGTGAAACTTTTGATGGGAAGAGGGTCTGAATGGTTGTCAAAACTA